>MU825539.1:0-27769 GCA_029204205.1 Desmophyllum pertusum | reverse complement strand
CCAGTAATGGCAATTTGATATAGGCGGTGCTGATCCAAAGACACTCTCAGGGGTTGGTCAAGGTGAACAGAGAATGAATCTGTCCTTTAGATATCATTTTCAAATTATCGAAAACATGTTACTTGGGCCGGTTTTACTTGTTCTTAGGAATGCCAGACCCGATGGACTCATATCATTAACTATTTTTTGGCTGCTTGATGCTCAAATACCAACTCCTGGTGTTTCGAAAAGTTCCCCGTTGACGCCTGATGATGCGGACACTACCGTTATCTGCACGAGTCGGACGTCTGTGATTTGGATTATTTTAATGGCTTGCTTTTCGTGGTTCGTTGCTTTTTAACGAATTGTTTACGGTGACCGAGATGAAATTATCGTCGCAACTTTTCTGTTCGCAGGTCTGAATACCATTTTACGCACCAAAATCCGTTCATCTGGGGCATGTTTGATCGAGAGGAGCGTATCCAACGCACAGAGGACTAACATACTGGGACTCAGCATCCTATTCAGGAAACTTGGTAATGGATTTAATTTTTTTGTGTCCGATAAGGGGGGACCATCATTTCAAGGTGGATGAGCTTTGTTTTTGTTCCCCGGAGGGGGGCCATTGTTTGCTTGGCTCCTTTTGCCGGTTTATTTTTCCAAGATGATGATTTCTAAAGTTTACCGCATGTGTGAGGATCTTATAAGAAATTCCGAGTTGGAGGGGGCTGGGGGGGGGGGAGGTGGCGCGACCCTAGTTCCTTGACGAGCATGGAAAAAAAACTGATGGCAAGGATGAGTCCGACCAGGTTTACCAAAGGTAATAGGGGTGAGCGAGAGAAATAAGAGTGGGGAGAGAATGCAAGGGAGGGGATGGGTAGATGGCGGGCGAGGGGGGGGGGGGAAGAAGATAGGAGACTAAATAAGGAAGCGGCCCATATTGCGATAGAAGAAGGTAAAAATTGAATTGGTGGGACATTGTCCCAATAAGTGGCAGTGGCCTCTTTACTGGAGAGAGGAGCTAGCAAAAAAGTAAGTAGTTCTCGTGAACAGGTGAACAATTTGTGGCTTTTTTACACCTTTTGCAGTCCATGGTACTCATAGAACTTTGGTTGAAATAGCTGTTGGCGCCTGGAACGCTGGCCAGACATCCCAAGTGCCAAAAAAAGGAAGGACTAACATGTTGACTTATGGCCTAGAGGTGTGAATGCTATCACTAACAAAGCAAAACTGGTTGTAAACTAAGTTGTTGCACACAGTGGCCAAGGGGAGATTAAAGGCGAGGGGTGTTGGTTGGCATTGCCGGGTCCCTTTATTGCTGCTGGGTGCTCGTTCTGTTCTGGTGGTCCACATATTTGGTGGTGGGAAAAATTGAAAGACGAGGCCACGCTAGAGTTTATGAAAAGTTTTTACTTACCAGCATCTGGTGAAAAGGCAACAGTTTTCCAGTGAAGCTCTTAGCCAAGGCCATGGTAATGCCTTAGGGAATCAAAACCAAAAATTTAGTGATGTCAGACCACTAACGGGCTGCCGTTTTGTGGGACGTTATTGGTGATGGGACTGGTGCACGCTGGAATTTTTCTTCTCACAAGCCTTGCATTGTAAGTAGACATGGTTTTAAAACTAAACTTCAGGTGCGATATTTAATTCTGGCCATCCTTTATTAGAGTGGGGGAAACACGGGTAAATGTATGGTAACCACTTTTTACCGATCTGTTAGGACTGGCTGTTTTAAACAAATATTTAAGATTCGGTAATACTATTCTTTGTGATGTGTCAATTTTAAAAAATCATGGTAGGCGATGAACCGTGTTTACTACAGAAACATGTCGTTTTCAGAATCCACGAGCTTTTCAGCGTCACAACCTAACATTTTACTGCGTAAATTTGTTGCCGGTGTTTTGCATCCCCACGCCACGACACAAAGCCCACATCATTTTGGGCCTATTAAAGCGATTAAAAACCAATAAGTTTTTTGTAGTCCCCTATAGCCCCCCTAACGCAGGACGCTCTTTGGGGGAGGACCGGATTGCGTGACGAGCACAGAAAGCGTCCTTGCGTAGGAGGCTAGTAGGTCCCCATATGATACTTTTTTTTTTCCTTTACACTCTCACTTACCTCAGTAATTGTATTTTGCAGACCACGGGCTCTCTACCACTTTTGTTTTGTTTCAGTATCCTATACATGACCTTTTAAAAAGTATGAATAAATCGTGTTGTTTTTTTAAAAATTCTTCTTTTTGTTTCTTTTCAGACGGTAGAGAAAGAGTATAAGATCTGTCGGAAGAGGGACGTTTTACAGATGCTCTGGTGAATTTTTTTTTAATTTTTATTGTTTTTTCTAGGCACGATGCTCTAGTATGATATCGTAGGCCTAGGACAAAATCTTATAACATTCTGACATCAAATCGTTTCGATTCTGGTTTTTGTTTTTTTCGTGTGTTATGCTATAAGGGAATAAAAAAGAAATGCATTAACGGAATAACGGTACTGAACATCAGCTAAAGAGATTTAAGTTACCCCAATTAGATGTACTTCGCCTGGTTGAACTCGTGGGTCTTTAAGATTGTACTCGTTAATTTATAAACTGTTTTCTGGTTAATAAGTGCTCAAAAAAGTTGGCCCAAGAAGTTGCCAAAAAAGTAAAAATTTACTTCTTTAAAAAGTTGCTCGAAAGAAAATGAGCCAATTTGTATAAACAAACCTTAGTTTTTACCTAATTTTCAAGTTTCTATGCTTCATGTTTCAAATTCACAGGCTCAGCAATCCGAAGTTGTTTTTGCCAAGTCAGTTTGGGTCCACGGATGCTCCAACTGGTGTGGTTTAAATAAGCTAATGCCATACGAATATGCATGACGTAATTTCTTACGATAACCCTTCCACTTACCTTCAGGTTTTACTTTAAGGGCTAGCAAAAAACCGTGGCCTAGACAAAAAACCCGACTTTAAACTGGCAACCTAAGCGTATTAACGCAATTTACGGTAAGAACCTGTTTAGGAGGTGTAGAACATAGACTAAAGAAACAATATAGACTAGCTTAGACTGACGCTGCTTTATAAGATTTTAAGACAATCATTTAACACTGAAAATCAATCTCCTAAAACCAACGGCCTAACTTAACCACAAAAATAGGTCTGGCATACGCGTTACATATGCACTCTTGCTTCTAACATTCCTTTCACGAATTCCCAAATGCTTGGTTTCACTATAATGTCCTGTAAAGAGAACCCTGAAGAGTTGAAAGGTTCTTGACAAAGTCCGTAACTTTTTTCACGCTTCCAAACTGTTTGAAAATATATCAATCTAGAAAGAAAAGCAAATGCTTGTTGTGTTTTTATAAGAAATAAGAAGTCCGGAGCGGGGGGGGGGGGGGCGGGGGGGGGGGGGGGGGGGGGGGGGTGGGGGGGGGGGGGGGGTGGGGGGGGGGGGGTGG
Source organism: Desmophyllum pertusum (assembly GCA_029204205.1). Classification (NCBI taxonomy): domain Eukaryota; kingdom Metazoa; phylum Cnidaria; class Anthozoa; order Scleractinia; family Caryophylliidae; genus Desmophyllum; species Desmophyllum pertusum. The sequence goes on along the minus strand of MU825539.1, from coordinate 24,357 downwards.
GTTGGGGGGGGGGGGGGGGGCCAAGGGGGGGGGGGGGGGGCGGGGGGGGGGGGGGGGGGGGGGGGGGGGGGCCAGGGGGGGGTGGGGGAGAGGGGAGGGGAGGGGGGGGGGGGGGGGGGGGGGGGGGGGGGGGGGGGGGGGGGGGGGGGGGGGGGGGGCTGAGGGGGGGGGGGGGTGAAAAATGGGCTTCATGTAGTAAAATCTTAGTACACCCCCCCGCTCCTAAAAAAAGTGAATTTTAGCTAGTTTGCCCCGCCACCCCGCTGCCCGCCCCCCCCCCCCCCCCCCCCTCGCACGGACATACACACCTATTATTACAAGACCGATAAAAGTAACCCGCCATTTTTCCTCTACAACACGCACCTGTGATCTGTGCCCGTTTTGTTTCAAAAGACGATTAGAGCTAATCCTAGGATTAGCGGGTGAATATTGATTTTCAGTTTTGTAACTTTTCAGTGAGGTTTTCGTGTTTTATATTTTGTTTGGTCCTTGCTGTTTTTGAACGTTTGAGTAAATCGCAAACTCTACAAAACATTAGCAATGAAAAAACAATTTTTTAGTCGCCGTGTTTTTTTTAACTTTGAGTAATGACCACAAACTCTACAAAAACATTTACTGATTTAGGAGTGAATATCCCACTTTGTATACAAGAGAAATTGGGAAACCTCGATTGACTTTTTAAATCAAGGATTAAAAGCGTTAATAGGCTTTCGTTCGAACAACCGGTTCCAGGGTGATTAAGATCTTATAACAGAAATAAAAAGCTCCTACTACATGTTTTACTTGTTGGACATCCACAGTCTGGGAACAAAACCATCACCCATCCGTAGCAATTTTTCAACATAGCCATGTGTTATTGAGGGCCTATGAACTACTCTAGGGGGTTATGGTAATTGATATGCTCGCCACTGACAAATCACGTATATTTTGCTCAACTTGCGTCCGATGATTGTTTGGTAACACCAAAAGCACGTGAAAACGCTCTCATTTGATCCCTCGGGTGGGCTTTTAGCCTTTAGAAGACGTAACCAATTCGAGTCGACTGAATAAAAGGCAAACACGAAGCTTTAGAAAGCCTTACACCGTGTGGTCTCGAATATCCACTTTTTTTTCTTGCTCTGAAAATAAAAACACGGCTGTATAGTCCACTGACTACCTGTCACGCGAGGCCACGTTAATGTCCTGTGGTTTGCTTGATGCACGTGAGCAGTTATAGCCGTGGTAATTCCCCCATGAATGACGTAGTTGTTAAATTTAAATTGTACTTGTGCGTTTGGTCAGGGGGGAAAAAAAAATATATTTACGTTTCCGTCCCTGAAAGAAAAAGTAAACAAGAAAAGAACAGCCACATCGCAGGTACCGTCGTACGAAATTTCAACACTCAAGCTACTCGTAAAGTTATAAACAATCAGCGAATTACTCTCCGTACAAGCTCAACACACTAGAAATTTAGACAGTGGACACGACACACTACAAATCTACAAAAATATACCGACTTCAGTGTTTAAAAATCAATCCATTCAACTGAACTCAGCTAAAATGGACACCTAAAATGTTTCGCATTTAGAAAACCCAAGTTAATCAAAACGTGTACACAAGCTGAGATTCCTCAGAGCCAAGACTTGAAAATGCTGCGTCGTACGCGAAAAGCACCAAATAGGCTTAGTATCCGGGTCTCATGTTCAATATACACTGGCTACTTGTCTCGAGAGACGATGGGTTTTCTTCCAAGGGATATATAGGGACCAATGGTAAACGAGATTTTCTACTCTGAAAAAATAGAATTATTTGCTCCTCGATTTCTATCGTGATTGTTGATTTCGGCCTACGGTTTCATCAACTAATACAAGAAACACTTGCATAGCATACATTTCGCGAGTATCTATTCTTCACTAAACGTCCCCCAGCTCTTAATAAGAAAAATAGCAATCGTGTAAGGAAAATATCGAATCGAACAACATTCAGTGCTTTGATTGTTGGCAAACTGCCCGTTAAAGAACAAATCGGACAAAGTGCTTGTGAGTATGTAGAGTCTATCTTTTGTTCTATCTGGGTTTTAGTTTTTCGTTGTAGAAAACGGCAAGTCTTAGCTTTCGTACTACGAAAATTCAGATCCCTCCCTCCCCCTTATAAGTTTTGATAACGCACCTCCTCTCCTTTCACTTACGCTTGTGTTTTTCTCGTCCTAGTTCTTTGAGTAACTTTAATATTCTTCTAAGACCCTGTTCGTTTTTATTTCTTGGAGATGCATATTAGATGTAGGTTCATTGATATTATTAGATTTATCTTATGTATTCCGCGTAAAAAAGAAAAACAAATCTTAGACGCTGCGCCTAGTCAGGTTGACGCCATAATGTTACGTGCATGTTACGCCTCTTAAAACATATAAGGTGGGTTTTTTTTTTGTAGATCACAACCGGGGAACACAGTCTAAATGTCGAGAATGAGGGGAATCGCTGCTAGCTGTAGATCGGAGGAGTGTAGCGGAACCCAACACAGGTAAGTCAGAACAACTTACATCTAAACCTCTGGGCCCGGTTGTTCGAAAGCCGATTAACGCTAAATCCTGATTAAAATTCAATCGAGGTTTTAATTTCCCATGTATAAAAATGTTTTTTCACTGCTAAATGTTTTGTTAGAGTTTGAGATTAGTCCAAAGTCAAAACTGAAGGACAAAAAAATATAAACAAAAGGTAAAAATTAAACTGTAAATCAATATTCCACGCTAATCCTGGATTACCGGTAATCATACCTTAAACAAATCTGGGCGCTTGTCGGTCACGAACATCCAGTATAGTGGCAGAGTTACTATTTCAAGTTGCTTTTTTCGTGGAAACCATGCAAGTATGTGACTGCCCATGGGTTTGAAACTGATGAGAAGAATCGTCGGCCTTGATGTATTTATTCGTTACCTCTTTTTCCTTTCCAAAAGTCCTGCATCACATTTTTATTTCAAGTTATTATTGTTGTCTTGTAGCGGCCAGCATAACAAAATGTATACTGAATTGTGTTTTTGTCCTTTATTTCGAACTGATTCTCTAAACCGATGGTCCTAGAAAAAATAATAACAGTTGATGAACAGCAGGTTTTTAAGGAACTCCCTTCCCCAGTAATATGTGTATTTCAGGGATGGTGTTGAATTTATCTATGATGTAATTATTTTCCAACAAACAGACTTTGTGGTTTCTATAACTACGCTCTTCTTGATGGTGTTCAAAACATGGGAAATAAGGAGAACAAGGGACTAGCCCATTGCAATGTTGGCGATTCTGATTTTCAAACTCGCCGAGTTTGATCAAGCATTAAGAAACCCACAAACTGTATCTTAGAACTCTCGAAGCAAGAGACATAGCTGGAAAAATGCGTGTGTATGGCAGTCTTGGCAAGGACTATCATAGTCTTGGAGATTTCCAATCGGCCGAATACTGCTATTCCACTTCAACGAAGGTTGTGCTGAACAAATGGGAGGACGGGGCTGAAGCCGGAAGAGCTTGTGGAAAATCTTGGCAGTACCTATACAGCATGGATGATTTTGAGTCAGCCAGTGTATGGTACCAAGCGGCTCTTAATATTGCTGAAGAAATAGGAGATGAGGCCGAAATAGGGAAAGCAAACCGTAATCTTGGCTATTGCCGTGTCGGTTCTTCAAAGTATGAAGACGCCCATTCAACACCATAGCCGCGATCTAAGTATTGTCAGGAAATTAGCCGACAGAGCAGGTGAAGGAGCTGCAGCATGGCAACCCTTGGCAATGTTTATTTCAACCAGGGTCTTATCGAAAAAGCCATAGAGTGCCAAACAACGAAATCTAAATATTGCCAAAGAATGTGGGAGACAACGCCGAAGAAGGAAAGGCAGGTTATGAATTAAGTTTTTAGTTTTGAATACGTGGGTAGATTGGATGAAGCCTTGGATTGCTATCAATCCAGTTTTAAAGCAGTTTGACAAAATAAGAAGTCGTGGGTCAGGGCTTAAATGATGATTTGAAAATCAACTTGCAAGATGAATATCAACTTGTTAACATTGCTTTATGCAGGTGTTCTGTGTGAAACAAAAGAGGATGCGGAAGCTCTTTCTGTTGCTGAGAAAGGACGTGCTCCAGCTTTGATGGATCTTATGACATCAAATTATGGAACAGATCAATCTGGGTTAGATGGACAAGTAATATTCCCACATGTTAATTCGGCATCTTTCATCAACTAAACCGTTTTTCCTGGCACTTGACAAAAACGAACTTAATATCTGGGTTCTGCTCAAAGGAAACAGTGTTCGCTTTAGAAAAAGTGAAATCGGAGAGAGACATTTAGTGGAAGGTGTCGCCTTGTCCTTTGATTCGTTAACACGAGCTGCCCTATCCCTCTTCCTGAGGACGAAATTCGTTCACTGGACTACTTCTTGCCTTCGAGGCTGGACAGATAAGACGACAACGAGCACAGCTGATGGAGAGGGCGTTACGAATGTTGTACGATGTCGTGATCAGACCAGTTGCAGACTTACTTCAAGGAGATGATCTGATCATCGTCCCAGATGGTCCACTGTGTGTAGCTCCTTTTGCTGCATTTATAGATGCTGATTCTAGCACCTGTGTGAATCTCATAGAATCCGAGTCATTCCCTCCGCTGCAAGTTTGAAAATGATTGTAGATTCTTCAGAGTATCACAGTAGAAGAGGCGCACTTCTTGTGGGCAATCCGTGTTTGGAGGAGATTGTTTTCGATACGCCGTGGAATTGGAAGCTTCCAGAAGCTGAAAAGGAAGTCAAGCTTATTGGAGAAATGCTCAATAGTGAACCTCTCACTGGAGTGAATGCGACAAAGGAAGAAGTGTTGAGTCGCCTCAAGTCTAGATCTGATGCCTTAGTGCACATTGCTGCACAGGGTTCCGACGAAAAACGGGGACATTTATTTGACCCCAAACCCTATAAGGGAATCCCAAGAACCAGAGATGGAAGACTTACATGTTAACAATGTCAGATGTGATTAGTCTTCAGTTTGCGAGCACTACTAGTTGTGTTGAGTTGCTGCCATAGCGGAACAAGGGACGATAAAGGGTGCAGAGGGTGCTGTTGGCATTGGACGCGCCTTTGTGGCTGCAGGTGCTCGTTGTGTTCTGGTGTCACTGTGGGAGATTGACGACGGGACCACTCGGGAGTTCAGGAAACGTTTCTACGAACACCTAGTTGGCAGGAAAAAGGGCCAGTGTGGCCTCTGAATCTGGCCATGAAATATCGTAGAGATCCTCAGAAGGCTCGGTGACGTTGAAAAACTGGGCTGCGTTTCAACTGATTGGTGATGATATCACGGTTGGAATTTGAAGAGAGGAATGAAAGCATTATATACATTATATACTACTAAGTAATTGAATTTTGATTTCAAAGAAACAGAGCAAGGGATCTTATGCAACTACATTTATATATGTGTGCCGCGGTAAAAATGTGGTGACGAGTGAAATCACGAAATAATATGACGCTTATTGTGTCTAGTAATAGGCCATTTCCGAGTTGCCTTTTGCCTCGGTTTCAAAACGAGTCCTGCTGCACAACCCTTTGTTATGGAAATGAATTTGATTTACAAGACACCGTGAACGCGCAAGTAAAAACGCAACTGATTCCACATGAAAGGTTGTGCACCAATACTCGTTTTGAAACAGAGGCAAAAGGCAACCTAGGAAATGGCCTATTGCCGAAGCCTATTGCCAAGAGATAACGGGGGGGGGGGGGGGCTTATATCCTGGGAGGCTTATAAGCAGAATACAAAGAATGTTTCAGAATGAGCTGGTAAGAAACAAGTTGACGCAGCCAATATCAAGATACGTTTTCCATTTACAGGGCCCAGTTGTTCAAAGGCCAGGGTGGATAGCGCTATCCACCGGATAAATCCCCGCGCTGTTCAGTGGATAGCGTAGTTTGTTTTGTTAAGACTTATCCATTGGATAGTGATTTATCCGGTGGATAGCGTTATCCATCCTTTGAAAAAACTGGGGCCTGTGTATTTAAGTCCTTTAATTCAGTCAATATATTGGAAACAAAAACAAACTTCAAGTACTGAAAACATTCTTGGAACATAATGAAATGGAAGAAAGAAAATTGATATGGTCTAAAGTTCAACAATTTCTGTGAGGACATTCATAGTAAAGAAATAATAAAAAGTAGGGGGGCTTATATCCGGGGGGGGAGGGCTTTTAACCGGAATATATTTTTGTTTACAGGTAGATGGGCCTATAACCGGGGGGGCTTATACGCGGCAGTTTACGGTATTTTATTACGTATTTAAATATTTAAAATAACATGGAAGACAAATGCGACAGTTTTTAGCAAGGCAGACTTACGTCTAACCTTTGAAACGTCTTTCATGGTTTGAGTGGTTATTATATCCTGTCCATTCTTCATTGTTTGGGGTTTCACGTTGCCTTGACAGTCATCGTTTTCAACATCATATTAGAAGCTGTTTGGCTGAATTTGGCCAAGCCGAGATGTCTTGGAGACGAATTTTGTAATTTACAAATTATCGATGAAATTTCGGTACAAAAATGGGGAGTAATGTAGTCATAAATAATTGCAATTAAAACCCCAACTGAAGCAGTTCGTTTAGCGGACGAGTTGGCGGAGTATGCAATGTATATATGATAAAAGTTGTCGATAACAAAAAAGCCAGTGTGTGAAGCTAGTTATCGATAACTAAGGCCCTAGTTATCGATAACTAGCTTCACACACTGGCTTTTTTGTTATCGACAACTTTTTATCATCGACAACTAAATAGTTTTCGACAACTATCTCTCTAGTCTGTGGAGGCCCTTAGTGATTACTTTAAAAGTAGAAATACACGAGTAATATAATCTATTGTAGATCTAGAGTTAGCCGAATCCATTGGATAGTGATTTATCCGGTGGATAGCGTTATCCATCCTTTGAAAAACTGGGGCCTGGTATTTAAGTCCTTTAATTCAGTCAAATATATTGGAAACAAAAACAAACTTCAAGTACTGAAAACATTCTTGGAACATAATGAAATGGAAGAAAGAAAATTGATATGGTCTAAAGTTCAACAATTTCTGTGAGGACATTCATAGTAAAGAAATAATAAAAAGTAGTGGGGCTTATATCCGGGGGGGAGGCTTTTAACCGGAATATATTTTTGTTTACGGGTAGATGGGCCTATAACCGGGGGGGCTTATACGCGGCAGTTTACGGTATTTTATTACGTATTTAAATATTTAAAATAACATGAAAGACAAATTGCGACAGTTTTTAGCAAGGCAGACTTACGTCTAACCTTTGAAACGTCTTTCATGGTTTGAGTGGTTATTATATCCTGTCCATTCTTCATTGTTTGGGGTTTCACGTTGCCTTGACAGTCATCGTTTTCAACATCATATTAGAAGCTGTTTGGCTGAATTTGGCCAAGCCGAGATGTCTTGGAGACGAATTTTGTAATTTCCAAATTATCGATGAAATTTCGGTACAAAATGGGGAGTAATGTAGTCATAAATAATTGCAATTAAAACCCCAACTGAAGCAGTTCGTTTAGCGGACGAGTTGGCGGAGTATGCAATGTATATAGACAATGAGCAGTTCTCGGGCCTTATGCAAAAGGCATGTGACAATTTAAGGGACACACGAAGTCTGACATTACTAAATATTAATAGTTTGAGCACTGCAGTTTTTGTTTCACTCATGGAACCATCAAAGTGTATTTCATTAGTCCGTTATTGTCCAAGAAGAGTGCAGTTATACAGTAATATTCCGTAACCAGTTGTTGTTAATTGTATTTTGTACTGTACTGTAATGTTACCTGTTGCTATTGCGGCATTCCAAGTCATGAAAACAGGCATTTTTTTAGGGGGTTAATTATTAACAACACCCCCGTCCAACCTCCATTCCGGGGACCTCCATTAGGGGACACTTTTTTCCCCACTGTATAAGCCATGATACTCGGGAAGAGTACACAGCAATGAGAATGGGCAAAGAATTATCTCTAGGCAGATGATCCGCTGTTACATCACAATGTCACTAGACCCATGTCCGCCGCTTGACACTCGGTCGTGAGCCAAAAAATGGCGGCGTGAATTGAAAAGGGCACAGAAAATCGAAGATTTAAACAATCCCCCCAAAAAAATGTTGTACAGAAATACCCAACCAAAATATGATTTTCTTTACAAAAAACAATTAATTTTGAGGGCGAGGCCTGTCGCGCGCTACGGAAATTTATTCAGCGGAAAGTTGTGTAATACGTCTGGGCATTTTTACTCGTCAATGTTTAGTTAATTATGTGGCTCTAGCTGAACCCTTACACATATTATTTTTTAAATTGGTCGAAAATGTCTGTTTTGTCAATTAATTCGAGAAAAGTTTTAAAATTATTCGCCCAAAAGTACGTTTCAACACTTTTTACATTGTCGTGACAACCAATTTTTAATAGGACGTTACCATGGTTACACGATTTCCGATCCCGGGTAAGAGAAAACCTGAGAACGAGGCGTTGAAACCAACTTCGTTCCCAGGATCTTCTCGTTTTTCAAAACGGGCGGTATTATAAGCTTAAATATTGTACAGTGTAGGTGAATCATTTTAATAGCAATATATCAATGGCACACAGGAAGCTTGCTTGCAACTGTAACCATACCACACATCTCTTCTTCGTAAGTATTTTAATATTTATAGCCACTCTAAATGAAAAAACACGTGGCCGAATACAGGTCCGACGATATTTGACCGCGCTGTTGGTAAGTGTTTTTTTCTGTATTCCTTAGTCCCTAGGGACCCCACCCCACCTTTTCTATGCGCCGATATCATTATTCGAAATGGTTACCAAGCGCGTTTGTTTCCTTCCATGAAATTGACTTTTATCTTCAACTTGAAGATTTCAGCGCTACAATACATAAATGTTAGAAAAACATGAATAAACTAAATATCTAAACAATAATTAAATTAACAATTAATAAAGTTGCTGTGCTATATATTCTGAAGGCCTTGATCGATATCATACAGAGCTGTTACAAACTGTTTCTCAGCAAGATTTACAGCGTGAATTGTTAGTGTGGTGATTGTGAGCAATAAATTATATTTGCGCAGAGGCAAATAGCAGTTCGCGAGTAAATACCATTTCATAAGAAAGGGGTTGCTGCACCAGGACTCGTTTTGAAAACAGATGCAAAAGGACTGCAAGGCATAACCGAGTTCAATACTTGTTTTATCAATTCGATCAGTGTGCTTGCTTTCACGACTTTTCTCTAATTTCTGAACTTGTAAGATGAAGTGGAAAGCGTACTGCACATCATGAGCATAATATTATTTGCAGTAACTGCCAGGTACACGAATGATGCGTGTCGATCGGCTTTCGGTTTTCTTTTTAAAATTGTCTTCTTTTTTTTTCTTCATATTTTTTTAATATTTGTGAAAAAGAAAAAAATACTTAAAGAGGAGAGGAAATAATGTCCTTAATGGTTTGAAGGAAACACCGCAAAGCTTTCGAGTCTCCTTTACGTCAAAGTTATACCTTTTAGAAGTTATGCCTTTTAGAAGTTATGCCTTTTATGGATGGTGTCGAATTCAATTAAAAAGGCCCATTGGCACTATAAGTTTCAAGTTTCAGTTTTTCTTCAGTTATTTGCACATTTCTACATTACATTCTCCAGCATTCTACATTCTATAAGTATGCAATTATTGTTTCACATAATGGTAATTTTATAAATTTAAAGAGAAGAGAGGAGACATAAATGTCCTCAGTTTGCAATCACAAAACTTTCGAGTCTCTTGACGTCATATGTATAAAGTCATGCCTTAGGGCCTCTACAGACTAGAGAGATAGTTGTCGACAACTATTTAGTTTTCGATGATAAAAAGTTGTCGATAACAAAAAAGCCAGTGTGTGAAGCTAGTTATCGATAACTAAGGCCCTTAGTTATCGATAACCAGCTTCACACACTGGCTTTTTTGTTATCGACAACTTTTTATGATCGACAACTAAATAGTTGTCGACAACTATCTCTCTAGTCTGTGGAGGCCCTTAGTGATTACTTTAAAAGTAGAAATACACGAGTAATATAATCTATTGTAGATCTAGAGTTAGCCGAATCTGTTGGCTATGCAAGAATTTTATTCCGCACCAGTTCGTTGTTTAGGATCTTTTTCAAACGATTTGCCATTTGTACCAGAACCCTTCGGCCGATATCATCTAGAAGGTCAACGCCAGGCAGCCAATAGTGTGGAAGATTTCCCCTTTCTAAATAACTCTGCAATTCCCCGAGAAAGCCAAGGAAATGTTCCCCCAACGCGTTATCGCCAAGCCAATTCTGACCTCCTTTACCGATGTAGTACATGAAGGCAGTCTTCAAGCAGTATGAATCCTTGGCCAGTTTTTTAAAGGACTCTGGATGCCTCTTAACGATTGTTTTCACGATTCTAAGGAGCTCGTGCCTGCAGCCATGGTCTCTATCCATGTACTCCAGAATTTCTTTCTCCTTCAGTGAAAACGACTGCCTCCAGAGAAGATCTGGACTAGAAACAGATCTTCGCCATGTGGTGTAAGTCTTGGCTACGTAGTAGTGTGGCCCGACTTGAAAGCAAGGAACAAGATCGGCCGATAACAGCCTCTCACCATGAGTTCCTTTCCTGAAGATATCCAGCTGGACAGCTGGCCCATGATCACGCGCAACCAAACATATGTCAGAACCTGGTGATCTAGCCCTAAAATCCCTTATTGCTCGGTGAACGAGACGGTTGAACCAACCATTTCGAATACGCTCAGGATTTATGTACCCTTCAGGACTTGCGTACTTGCGGGATGTTCGAGTCCATTCGTGCCATCAGTCGGACATAACCAGGCACCCCTGGGTCTTCAACCATGACTTCAGACTTAGTTGTCTTCAGTACTACCATGACATCTACTTCATCAGCAGCTTGTGGTTTCAACTTCTCATACATGCTTCCGGTGTATTCCAGTCTCGATATTGCAAGTGAAGATTTCTGCCGACAGTACACCATGATTTGGTCTTCGATATAATCTTTCACCAGCGTTCTACTGTAAGACATATTGGCCTCGGAAATCTTCACATACTTCACGGAATAATCACGAATCTTCTTGGTTAGTGAGTCTCCCCTCTGAGCCTGTGCTTGCGCCATTTTCTGATGCATAAAGAGAAATAATTTACATTAGAAATTAGATGTTCTTCCTGCCTCGTTCGCAGGCGTCGCTCCTTGGGGTCGTGCGCGGTGCGCGTGGAGTTGTGGGACTGATGCAGGCAAGAAGATGCCTTTCTTTCGTGCCCGGTTGTTCGAAAGCCGATTATAACGCTAATCCTGGATTAACAGTCAATCGAGGTTTTCAATTCTCTTGTATTAAAGTGATTTCACTCCTAATCAGTAATGTTTTTGTAGAGTTTGTGATTACTCAAAGTTAAAACCGATGACAAAAAATATAAACAGATACAGTAAAAACCCGCATATAAGAACATAATTTTTAACAACCTGTTAGGCTAAGATTTCCATTTAGACGCCCTTTACATAAGAACCTGTTTTAGCCTAAAATTTGAAACAAGTTCTTATTTTATAGAATTCATTTAAAACTTAGAATTCCGAAATAAAATAACTTAAAATAGGGGTTTCAGGGTATTTGTTTAGATTGCAGTCATTTAGACATGATTATATGCATATTTTATATAAAACAATAGACAGTACCAAATGAATATTCTTCCAGCGACAAAAAAAAAACATTTTCGTAAGAAAATAAGAACCTGTTTAAGAACCTAAATAGCCTAATTTCCCAGTAAACACCGATTATATAAGAATCTTTTGAGGCTAACTTGGAAAAATGCAGGTTCTTATATGCGGATTTTTACTCACTGTAACCTCATTGAAGAGTTACAAAACTGAAATCAATATTCACGATATTATCCTGAATTAGCTCAATCGTCTTTTGAACAACCAGGCCCCGGGAAATATTAACACATTCGTATTTTTTACAAAGCAATACATCCTAAACACTATTGTTTTGTACCAACCTGCGGGTGGAAGGCACAAAGATTTGTGCCGGAATCTGCGGGTAAAATATAAAACTGTGACGCGAAGTGGAATCGATGAACCTTTTCACATCGCAGTGCTTTTAAAATATTGACGCTTTTATCTTGAAAATTAGCCAATCAGATCGACGATGCGCGCAGGTAGATGCATGAACTTTCTGTTTTTTTTCCCAGAAAACATTGACATGGTTTGTAAGACCTTGTAATGTCGTATAAATAGCAGCGACTATGCAAATTAAACAGGTGACGTTTTTAAACGGGGAATCCCCTGTACGGTTGAACTAATTACGTGTTATTTCAGTCCAACCTCATAATCGCAACAATATAATAAAAGTCTCGCAAAAAGTGGTAAAGTCTTCATTCCCTTCTATATTACTTTTAATAAAAGCGTTCAATACAGTGTATCTTGAAATATAAATCTTGCACGCTTGACGTGAGTGATGTTGGCTATAAACACTGAATCGCCCCTGCACAAACCACATAGTGTCGCGTCGGCATTATTTAGAACAAAACAAGGGAAAAGCCCCTAATTTGAACTTTCGATTTTAAAGTATTCTTTGAACATAAAATTTTTCTAACAAAAACAAAGCTGCTAATAACACGAGGAGACTGGTTGCAGGGACTAGTCCCGGGGACAAATCCCCTCCGTGTATACCGACCTTGGATGGATATTTGCCGCATCGGACTATATTTTTCTACCGTGGACTCCCCCCCCCCCCCCCCCCCCCCCCCCCCCTATTAATACGACCGAACAAGAGCTCACTGCAAACCCCTTTTTTGAAGCCCCCAATCTTTATTTATATTTTAAATTCACCTCGGTAATACGACCACTAGCTCGAGGCGCCGTGAAATACGGGGAGTCGGGGATATCCCTGATTTCACTTTCTAAATGGTTAGCACGCACGTTTTTTTCCTTCCATGAAAATTGACTTTATCTTCAACTTGAAGATTCCAGCGCTACAATACATAAATGTTCGAAAACATAAATAAACTAAATATCTAAACAATAATTAAATTAACAATTAATAAAGTTGCCGTGCTATATATTCTGAAGAAATAATTTAATATGGCCTTGATCATACAGAGCTGTTACAATCGATGTTACAAACTGTTTCTCAGCAAGGATTACAGCGTGATGTCAACTGACTTTGTTTGTACCCAAAACGACATTTTAAGCTCTAAGATCTCCGAAAACAACAGGCATTAATTTTCCCATATTAAGAAAGTTCGAGATGATATTTCCCTAAAGAAAACTCCAAACTTTAATCCGAATGTCTGAGGCGATTAAAGGCCTTCCGAACATATATTCTACCGAAACGATCCGTTGGGTGCCCCTGACAAATAACCGATCATAAGAAATGTCTTAGTTTGCCTCTGTTTCAAAACGAGTCCTGGTGCGAAACCATTCAAATGTAGCCTAAGATCAGCTCCTTAGTGGGGAATGGAGCCTGATTTCAGGCTAATTCAAATGAAAATGAGTTTTCCTTTGCCTATGAACTTGCGAGTAAATCCCATTTCATAAGAAACGGGTTGCTGCACCAGGACTCGTTTTGAAACAGATGCAAAAGGACTACAAGGCATAACCGAGGAAAACTGGCATTTAGGTGTTCAAATTAAAGGGCCTTTCTAAATATCTCGAACAGACGCACCTAACAGCTGATTCATCCAATATTTTAAGGTGCTACTCAAGCGAAAAGCTTATTAAAAGTCGTAAAAGGGATGCAGTGTTTCAACTTTAGGTATGTGAAAGCGGGACCATTTTCTATGGAAAAAAAATGGTACATAAAAGGGTAAGGGTTTGAACCTCGGGACGGTGCCTCCCCGTATAAAACTTTGTTGAGTACTCCCCCACCCCCCCCTCCCCGGGGTACACGAATGATGCCTGTCGATCGGCTTTTGGTTTTCCGGCTTTTTTAATATTATTTAATATTTGTGAAAAAGAAAAATTACTTAAGGTTACCGTGTACCTTCAGGGGTGTCTCAAGTCTAAAAAATGTAGCGCGTCCGGATTAAACTCCAGATACCTAAAACCCTATATCAAATTAAAGCTTATAGAGCTGGCTATCTAAATATACTAACCATTATGTAATAAAATGAATTGTCGAATTTTTCGCGATGTCTAAATACAAGGGTCCGAATCAGCTTTTGAAAGCTACAACTCTGCGCGAATTATATATTTCGCTAATTTGATTTGTTCTCGGGTTTCCGGACCCAAAGCGCTAAAAAAACGTGTCGGGGATTCCCCATATTCAATTGCAGTGAAAAGATAGAGAGCATTTTCTAAATAGGGCGAAAAAAATATGTAGTGATCGCGCGGAAACGGCTCCCAACGAAAAAGTTTTCCGAAATAAAAAATTCCCCGACACGTTTTTGTTGTTTATATGTTAATCTAGATACTGTCCAAATTTGAGGTCAATCGCTCAAATTCCCTTTGAGTTGTAACTCTTTAAAGACGCCTCTATCGGCCCGAAATAGATTTCGAGAAAACAGCGGGAGAAGTATTCACATTCCACTCACACCTCACTTCCGGTTAAGTCTCTCGCACTGTATTTCTCCGTTAATAATTATCGGATTTCCATATAATTTTTCTTTATATGAAAGGTCATCATGTAAAACTACATATCTAAGTGGAAAACGTGTTTTTGGACCAATTCTGTCCTTTGAAGGTATACGGGTAACCTTAAAGAGGAGAGGAAATAATGTCCTTAATGGTTTGAAGGAAACACTGGAAAGCTTTCGAGTCCCTTGACTTCATTTCAAGTTTCAATTTTATTTCAGTTATTTGCACATTTCTACATTTCATTCTCCAAACATTCTATAAGTATGCAATTATTGTTTCACATAATGTTTAAATTTTATAAATTTAAGGAGAAGAGAGGAGATATAAATGTCCTCAATTGTTTAACGGAATCGCAAAACTTTCGAGTCTCTTTGACGTCATATGTAAGTTATATGCCTTAGTGATTACTAAAGTCTTAAAGTGGAAATACACGAGTAATATAATCTGTTGTAGATCAAGAGTGTCAACGAATCTGTTGGCTATTCAAGAATTTTATTCCGCTCCACTTCACTGTTCAGGATCCTTTTCAAACGATCTGCCATTTTCCCAACAACCACTCGGTCGATATCATCTAGAAGGTTAACGCCAGGCAGGCCAATAATGTGGAAGATTTCCCCTCTCCAAATAACTCTGTAATGCTCTGAGGAAGCCAAGGAAATGCTCCCCCAGGGAGTTCCTACCCCAGTTGTTAGGCTTCTCCTTTATGTAGTGCATGAAGGCAGGTCTTCAAGTGGTATGAGCGCAGTCCTCCGAGGGATGTCCTCTCCCTGTTAACGATGGTCTTGACGATTCTAAGGAGCTCGTGCCTGCAGCCATTGTCTCTATCCATGTACTCCAGAATTCCTTTTTCCTTCAGTGAAAAACGACTGCCTCCAGAGAAGACCTGGACTAGAAACCGATCTTCGCCCTGTGTAAGGCTTGGCTATGTAGTAGTCTGGCCCAACTTGAAAGCAAGGAACGAGGTCAACTGATAACAGCTTCTCACCAGTTCCTTTCCTGTGAATATCCAGTTGGACAGCTGGCCCGTGAGAACGCAGAACCAACTGTATGTCAGAACCTGGTGATCTAGCCCTGAAATCCCTTATTGCTTGGTCAACGAGACTGTAGAACCAACCATTTCGAAGACGCTCAGGATTTATGTACCCTTCAGGACTTGAATACTTGCGGATGTTCGAGTCCATTCGTGCCACGAGTCGGACATAACCAGGCACCCCTGGGTCTTCAACCATGACTTCAGACTTAGTTGTCTTCAGTACTACCATGACATCTACTTCATCAGCAGCTTCTGTTTTCAACCTCTCGTACACGCTGCCAGTGTACTCCAGTCTCAAGATTGGAAGTGAGGATTTCTGCCGACAGTACACCATGATCTGTTCTTCGATATAATCTTTCACCAGCGTTCTACTGTTAGACATATCTTTCTCGGAAATCTTCACATACTTCACGGAATAATCACGAAGCTTCTTGGTTAGTGAGTCTCCCCTCTGAGCCTGTGCCTGCGCCATCTGTTGCATAAAGAGAAATCATATACATCAGAGATTAGATCGATGTTCTTCCGGGAAATACTAACAGTTTAGCACATTGTTGTCAAAGCAATATATGACATATATCCTAAACATTCTGTTTTGACCTGTTTTGTACCAAACCTGCGAGTGGAAAGCACAAATATTGCGTCGAATCTGCGGTAAAAATATAAAAAACTGTACACGAAGTGGACACGATGAACCCTTCTAGAGCACAAATTGAAGCTTTTGTCTTGCAATTTAGCCAATCAGATCGACGATACTGTTGAGCTGCATAAACGTCCGGTTTTTCCGAGAAAACATTGATGTGGTCCGGAAATCGTCACTTTCCTAAGAATTATTGGGGTTTTTTCCGAGAAAAACCGGAAGTACTCGCAGACGCATCGTGAGTGGCTAATAAGCCATTGAGTTGGCACATTTGCACAAGACTCGTGTATCTTTTATTTTCAGTCCGCGGCTTTCGTTTCACTTTTACAATCTCAAGTCTTTCAAAAATAAGGTGGGTTATTAACTCAGTTCCTTGTATACAAGAAAAATCTGACTGTTTAAAGTGTTTTTTGTATGTTTTTTTAATAGATCAGAACAAATGATTTGCGTAGCAATTTTAAAAGTTGAGTCACTGCAGCTCGTATATAAAGAGGTTATTCAGCGGAAAGTTGTGTAATACGGCTGGGTATTTTTACGAGTCAGTTTCTATTTTTTCGAGCCTTCAGGCGAGAAAAAAATAAACATTAACGAGTAAAAATGCCCAGCCGTATTACACAAATTTCCGCCTGAATAAATTGTTTATTATACGACATATAATAAATTATTTTCGCCTGCTCTTTTACCTGTTAATTTTCTGGTGTTGTTTATGCAAGCAAACAGTTTTTGTAACGTTGATGAAAACCACCAATAGGCTTTCAACAGCTGTGTTTCCCGTAGCGCGCGGTCAGGGGGACTAAGACGAGTGTAATACGTCACCGGCCAGGGTTCTTTCGATTTATTTTTACTCGAAGAGCTATCCTTGGTACTCCATTTCTTCCAATAGATTACGAATATGAAATTTCGACGCACAAAAATTTACCTTTAGATAATTTTTTTAATGAATTTCATGCCAGAGCATCTGAACTCCGATTTATCGTTAATTATTTTAATTATATTAATTATGCATTAGATAATGTTGCAGCTGTGGAATTGGCTG
Organism: Desmophyllum pertusum; assembly: GCA_029204205.1. NCBI lineage: Eukaryota > Metazoa > Cnidaria > Anthozoa > Scleractinia > Caryophylliidae > Desmophyllum > Desmophyllum pertusum. The sequence goes on along the minus strand of MU825539.1, from coordinate 7,078 downwards.
GTAGGAGACGACACCTTAACAAGGAAACTTCGTGATTATTCTGTCAATCATGTCAAGATTGCCGAGGCTGATATGAAACGTACTAGAAAACTTGTGAAAGATTACGTTGAAGACCAGGTGATGTGGTACTGTCGCCAGAATTCCACTCTTCCAATCCTGAAAACTGGAATACACGGGCAGCGTGTACGAGAGGCTGAAAACAGAAACTGCTGATGAAGTCGACGTCATGGTAGTGCTGAAGACAAGTAAGCCGCGGTTTTGGGGAGATCCTGAAGTGATGGTGGAAGAAACAGGGATACCAGGTTATGTGCGTCTCAAGGCAACCCCGAACTCTAAACTCCGCAAGTATGTCAGTCCTGAAGGGTATATAATTCCCGAGAGGCTTCGAAATGGCTGGTTCTACAGCCTCGTTGACCAAGCAGTGAGAGATTTCAAAAGCTAGATCACCACGTTCTGACGTTGATTTGTCTGTGCGTTACCACGGGCCAGCTGTTCAACTTGATATCGAAACCAGCGAGATGCTGTTATCAGCTGATCTTGTCCCTTGCTTTCAAGTTGGGTCCGATGACTACTTTGTGGCAAAAACGACGTGATGCAGGGTCCGCACTGCTCTGGAGGCAGTCGTTTTCACTGAAAGAGAAAACAGCTTCTGCAGTGCATGGATAAACCTGACCATGGCTGTAGGCACGAGCTCCTTAGAATCGTCAAGACCATCGTCAACAGGGAGAGGACATCCCTCTATTGGCTGAACTCATACCACTTGAAGACAGCCTTCATGCACTACATAAAGGAGAAGCCTGACAACTGGGCTGGTTGGAACTCCCTGGGGGAACATTTCGTTGGCTTTCTCGTGGCACTGCAGAGTTATTTGGAGAGAGGAAATCTTCCACACTTTTGGCTGCCTGGCGTTAACCTTCTAGATGATATCGGCCAAGGGGTTGTGGGGCAAATGGCATATCGTTTGAAAAGGATCCTGAACAGTGAAGCGCAACGGAATAAAATTCTTGAATAGCCTTATCTGTATCAAAACTCCTATCGATTAAAGCACTAAGAAAATTTCCATTCTAGATCAGGACGATATGAGTTGAGTGCAAGTTAATCACGTCGTTTAAAGTGTCCATATCGCCTACAGGGATTTTACGGTTTTGGTATCTCTATAAAGCGTAGATATTAGCCTTCATTCCTAAAAGCGAGCTTTAAAGTTCCCGCATGAGCCACGCCCATCCAAGTTGACCGAGTTCTTACGTCAAATGACGTAACATCGGGAAGAGCATTGCGAAAACTCTTGTGTTGGAAGATCTTGGGCCTGTTTTCCTTTATAAAACTTTAGCTTCTGACGTCGAACATTATTTGCGATTAATTAACAATTTATGGATGGGTCATACCGTAAAAGCTCTATTAAGCCCCCGGAGGGCTTATTTAATTTTAGGCCTCAAGAAGGGGCTTAATAGAGATGGGGGCTTATTTCAAATCATAAATTTTCGAGACTAATTCACATTAATTTTTCAAACTTCAGTATTATACCACTAACTAAAACAGAACAAGAAATGGGTTATGTATGAACCGTCTTACAAATATAACGTCATTTATACCATAATTCAATGATAGTTCTTGAAATTAAAGACCACGTTTCAATACAAAGGGACTGAAACGCCAGAAAATATTGCTGAAAAAGTAATTTACATCAGCCTGACGGAAAAGGGGGGGGGGGGGGGGCTTAATAGAGAGGGGGGCTTATTACAAATCTGACTTCCAAAGGGGGGCTTAATAGAGAGGGGGGGCTTATTACCAAATCTGACTTCCAAAGGGGGGCTTAATAGAGAGGGGGGGGGCTAAATAGAGCTTTTACGGTACTTGTATGAGGCAAGCATTAGTGAAAATATAGTGAAGAGCCTTCTATGGCGTGTACATTTGGCTCTTTAATATGCAGAAAGTCTAGGGTTTTTTTCATATTACGGTATACGATCAAGGAGTATTTATTTTTTCTAACTTTTATACGGAAGACAAAGTACAACAAGTTTGACAAATGCATACTAGACAAATCAGTCGATATCAAGCTCTGTGGATGTGCCAAAGAGCAAACCACTGATGTGACAAAGAAAGGAGTACTGTTTGAGAATGTTCCACGTCAGATGTTTGGTACAGAGACGATTGTCAAAAGCCTGGACTCAAACTGTCTCTTGTTTCATGAGACGAAGTTATGGAAACGTTTTATTTTGCGTTGGAAGTGGCGAATGTATGTACAGATCGCTTTTATAAATTTGAACTAACCACCGACTTGATGAGTCAAAGGATTTTTGCCAATACAGTGCCCATTAGTCGCGAGTTGCCACCAAAGACCTTTTATTTTTTAACATCCGTTTACAAATACATCTCTAAAGTTAATTCTCCTTTGAATATGAATACAACTTATACAAGTTAAGAATAAACATTCAGGTGCGTTTAAAAATTGGACAATCAGTGTTCCATGACAGTGAATTTGGCTAAAATTTCTAAAATTTTGGTCATGCAGTCGTTTACATCTTAAGAGCGGTTTGCTGTAAGGACCGACTAAGTGATGCAAGATAGAAAAAAGCGTTTTCCCCAAACTTTGCCAGAATAAAGTCCTCGGTGAACTAGTTCTAAAAATATAAGTTTCGGGTCGTTTAGAATTTTATTTATTTTTTAGTAAATTTTTTTGTGTTTTGCGCTTGGAGGCAGGCTAAATTCACGCTGAAATCGAGACTTTTGCGAAAGCTCCCGTTTAAATATTGAAAGCCTTTTCGAAAAGATTAACCCATGGAGTCAAAATCTGTTATTTCCACAGGTTATTAGCGGTGTAAAATTTAAATTAAACGTAAACCTGAATTTTTGACGAAATTTTTAAATTTACACCCTTCAACCTTCGTTACAACAACCGAATTTGGCTAAATTCAAGGCTCAAAAAAAGCAATCTGGTACATGGATTTACCCAAAACGAGACTATACTCCGAGGAACAACAATCATTTCAACTAAACATCAGGCGAAAAAAAAATTGGGGTAAATAAAACGGAAAATTCTGAGAACGTTTTCAAAACAGGTCACTTGAGCAATATGAGCGACCCGTTGACCTTGCGTGACAAAAGGAAATCAACAAACGGTAGCTCTCAAAATGGATTCCTTTGTTGAAATACGCATCAGTTTGCTTTTCTGTTATGTTTTTAATTAGAGGAAACTAGATTCTTGAATTTGGAGTTATGTACTCGCAGTGCTAAGCTATGAAGGGAGATTTAGGACAAGTATATTTTGAAATTTCACCCACTGTACTTAGACGGTTCTGATATGTTGATCACGGAATTATACATTGAAAGTCTGTTTACAATGCAAAATGTGGCATCATCTACGAAGTAAAAGTCAATTGACCGAATATTCCTTACCTTAGTAAGCTAATCCTGCCTGGAAACCACAGCATTTTTAGCAAAACACAGAGCCAAGATCGCCGAGTCATATCGCACGTGGAGCCAAGTTGTCAAATGTTTTATATGTTAACGATTAACCAGGCAAAACCACAGGACACCCAGCAGTACGGTTAGTCACCTGCGCAGCCATTATTTGTGTCGTCCACGCGTTGCGTGTCGACACAAATAGGTGACTACAATACGGTGATATTCCGTCTGGTAGTTGATAATCCGCCTGTGTATAAATACGGACAAACAGATGGATTATCCGTCCAGACGAAACTATCTACGTAGTTCCTCTGCCAAGACGAAGTAAGCAGATAGTTCGTCTCGACGAAGTTGGGCAAACATTTGTTTTAGTTTAGTTTAGTTTAATGTGTTCGCCATGATAATTTACAAATAATTTAGTTCGTCTGCTTATATGTCTCCAGTATAAAGACGGGCACATGACGCATTGGGCTCTTAAAGCATGTCTCCAAATGGGGTGTGTCTCTATATCTCTCTAGACTCAAATAACCCCTTTAAGAGAGGGGTGGAGATCCCTCCAACCCCTTCTTCCAATCCCTTCAAGGCGCCTTTCCGAGTACAGGAACTAAGTCCCTGTATACGTACGTATCAATCGACTCCATTAAAAATATAAATAGTTAAAAAGACATGCATAGCGCCTTTTTGTAATATTCGATTTGCTTTTTATTTATTCCATGACACATAAACCCAGTTTTAACAAACTGTGGGGTAAAACACAATACCATGCACTGTGCATACTCCAATTCACAGTAAAAACATTTTTATCTGCTAATAAATACCAATTGGCAACAAATAATACAAGGAATTTTCAAGTGAAACAAAGATGGGAATACGACGGCTGTCCATTTTCACTAGTACCGTATTTTCTTGATTAAACGCCGGGTCCCAAATAAACACTGAGTTCAAATAAACACCGGCGGCGCTTAATCGAGGTCCCGGCGTTTATTTGAGTTCCGGAGTTTATTTTATTTAAGTTCACGAGCCACCAGGGCATAACAGCTCGATGTATCCGTTTTGCTCACTATTCAACCAACCAAACCACTCATTCACAATGACTTTTTTGTATCAAAGTTTGTCACTAGTCTGAATAGAGACAAAGTTGTTGAAATTTTTGTTTAGTGGATGATTTTGTTAATACTTTATTAAAAGTCCTTTTTTTCAGCAAACGTTATGGTAAAATCAACAAAAAACGTGGCTATAAACGCCGGGTCCTGTAAAAGGCCGAATTTTAAATAAACATCCGCTAATCCTCTTAGACGTCAAATCAGCCACACCCAGTTGACAAGCTCCCCTAAGGAAGAAAGTTACTCCGCCTTGCGCCTTGCGTGGAATCCGTCTGTGCACACGCCAAAATATTCACAAACAGTGAATGGCGATGCTATGTGTTCTCATGCTGCCTTTCTTTTGCATGTCGCACAGCTGGTTCTAAAAACCAAGGGATGCTGTGGTGTACTTCACCCAGGCGGATATCCCGGGGGTGGGGGGGGGGGGGTACTCCCTTAAGTGGCCTATACGGGACGTGCCGCTGGACGGGGTTATGGTTTTTGGCCTCTCTGCCCTGAACAGGGTATATAATTTTATGCGAGTCTGTCCTAAAACAGGGTCTGAACCTGTCCTAAATAGGGTATGGTTGTACGATTGTCGTCGTAAAAATATGGTTTATACAGTATTCTTTGTTTTCATCTGACGTCATCAAAATTCTAAAATCTAAATTGTCAATCCTTCAAAGCTATTATTTTTATATATTCTAGACATGAAAATCATTAATCTCTATGCAAAGTTTGGTATCGGTCCAGTGCTTCGTTTTGGAATTAGAGCATTTTGAAATTTGTGAAGTCCCGGATGAACGTGTTTCTGAGCTGTCACAAAAACGGATATTTTTATGACATTTTTAAATTTTTAGACGTGATAATAATTTAGAAGTGATGTCTAAACAAATTTGAAGTGAAAGCTAATGACATTGACGGTAGAATCTACTCTACTTCTTGTGCAATTTTATGGCGGCCATATTTGTGCCCCTCTGAAGGGCACAAACATGGCGGCGGCATACTAAATACTGTAATTTTTTAAAAATTCGTTTGGTAATAACTCGGTTATGAAAAACGCTACAAAGCTATAATTTGGACACAACATTTATTTCTGCCTGCTCTTTGACCTGTAATTTTTCTGGTGTTGTTCGTGAAAGCAAACAGTTTTTGTAACGTTGACGAAAACCACCAATTTAGAGATCGGAGACGTTTGCCGCGTATCAGTCAAACGTGATTAGCTACATTGAAAACCTAAACAGGGTCCTGAAATAGAGGATGTTGTCCTACAGGGTAGGTATTTTAGGATTTTTTATTTTTTTTGTCCTAAACAGGGTCAGGTTTTCAAAACCCTCAGCGGCACCCCTATACCCAAACATGGATCAATACCTCGCTTCTCAGCCGTGCCACGTCCGGGGCGTGGTGTTCTTTACGTGTGTGATTGACCAATGCAGGATAATCGAATACATATATATTTATAGCGTTCGACATACAGTTGTGAAGGTGTCAAATTTATGGCGTAAAAATGCACTGTTGTGCTATAAAGAACTGAGCGCCACGATGGGATGTGACTACAACTGCTGGGTGTCCTGTGGTTTGCCTGGTTAATCGTTAAACATATAGAAACATTTGACAACTTGGCTCCCACGTGCGATATGACTCGGCGATCTTGCTCTGTGTTTTGCTGAAAATGCTGTGGTTTCCAGGCAGGAAAAGCTTACAAAGGTAAGGAATATTCGGTCAATTGACTTTTACTTCTTAGATGATGCCACATTTGCGTTGTAAACAGACTTCCAATGTATAATTCCGTGATCAACATATCGGAACCGTCTAAGCAGAGTGGGTGAAATTTCAAAATATACTTGTCTAAATCTCCCTTCATGGCTTAGCACTGCGAGTACACAACTCCAAATTCAAGAATCTAGTTTCCTCTAATTAAAAACATAACAGAAAAGCAAACTGATGCGTATTTCGACGAAGGAATCCATTTTAAGAGCTACCGTTTGTTGATTTCCCTTTGTCACGCAAGGTCAACGGGTCGCTCATATTGCTCAAGTGACCTGTTTTGAAAACGCTCTCAGAATTTTCCGTTTTATTTACCCCAATTTTTTTTTTCGCCTGATGTTTAGTTTGAAATGATTGTTGTTCCTCGGAGTATAGTCTCGATGGGTAAATCCATGTACCAGATTGCTTTTTTGAGCCTTGAATTTAGCCAAAATGTGGTTGTTGTAACGAAGGTTGAAGGGTGTAAATTTAAAAATTTCGTTCAAAAATTCAGGTTTACGTTTAATTTAAATTTTATACCGCTAATAACCTATGGAAATAACAGATTTTGACTCCATGGGTTAATCTTTTCGAAAAGGCTTTCAATATTTAAACGGGAGCTTTCGCAAAAAGTCTCGATTTCAGCGTGAATTTAGCCTGCCTCCAAGCGCAAAACACAAAAAAATTCACTAAAAATAAAATAAAATTCTAAACGACCCGAAACTTATATTTTTAGAACTAGTTCACCGAGGACTTTATTCTGGCAAAGTTTGGGGAAAACGCTTTTTTTCTATCTTGCATCCCTTAGTCGGTCCTTACAGCAAACCGCTCTTAAACAGTTACGA
>MU825538.1:0-28190 GCA_029204205.1 Desmophyllum pertusum | reverse complement strand
GCATGAACTATAGTAATAATATGAGAAATACAACAATATTCAACTGTTCAGTGTTCCTATAAACTGTTCAGAGTACTATTCGGAATACTCTTCGACATCCTCCGGGGGCACGCGAATGCTTCTCGCCCATTCTGAGATTTTCCTCAATGCTTCAGAGGCCGTGGCTCTTCTAAGTCTGTTCTGTCTTGAAGATGCAACTGCAGTGGCTTGTTGATTGACATCATCATTTCTCGGTGGGTTCTCTTGATCTGTCGCGTTTGTTGATACCTCCAGTGGATAAAGTTTAGTGATTGGTCTGTTTGTGCAGCCAGTTTTCGTACGGATGTTTGCGGCCCGAACCAAGCCATCTCCTCCCTTGATCAGACTTTCAATGACGGCCAACTTCCAGGTTGATCGGGGGCTATCATCGTGAACTAACACTACTTCTCCTTTCTGGATGGACTGCTTATTGGTTCCGGTCGTACGATACTCATGTCTCCATCTGCTCCAGAAACGTTGGAGGATGAGTGCTTGCATCTTCACTCGTCGCCTCATGTCCGAATCATCACCAAAGTCAGGATCAGCTAGGTCATCATCAGTGATGTGGTAGTCAAAGGGTAAAGGAGTGAAGTGATTCTCCTCCCGTACTGATTGGGTATGACCAGGTTTGTCTGTGGTGGCTTCCGCATCAATTGTTTCGGAGAGGTGCATGTGAAGCATTCTCGTCCCAGAGGCCACGATCCTTTTGGTCAGCACCAAGAATCGAGACCTCTGGCCGGAACCAATTTGTTGAACATGCGCAGAGTACTCGTTCTATATTCTCAGCCAATCAGATTGTCAGATTTGACGGTAGTCCGCGATTCGCGGACTTCCGGTTACTCTGCGCATGCTCAACAAATTGGTTCTCCGGCCAGAGGTCTCGATTCTTGGTGCCTGACCAAAAGGGATCGTGGCCTCTGGGGACGAGAATGCATGTGAAGGACCTGTGAGGGACTGTGACTCAGATGGCATCCAAGGGGACCATGTTTCCATAGAGATGAGGTGTGTAGCTGTTCTGCATTGATCCCTCGAGTGAGCAAATCAGCAGGGTTGTCATTCGTCGGGCAATGATTCCAATCTGCTACAGGGAACAGACTCTTGATCTCTCTAGTGCGGTTTTCGACAAACTGTTTCAATGGTTTCTTGCTGTGTAGCCAGTGCAGGACTATTTCACTATCAGACCACAGCTTGATCTTTAAGTTGGGGTACCTTGGCTTGAGGGCGTGGTACACGAAGTTGGCCAGCCTTGTACCTATTAGTGCCGCCATGAGCTCCAATTGCGGTAAGGTCAACTTCTTCAAGGGGGCAGTACGAGATTTAGCCATGACCAGGGAGGACTGGTTACCATTGGAGATATAGACGACAGCTCCATATGCCTCAGGGCTAGCATCAGCAAACATGTGAAGATAGGTTGTGGAGGTCTGTGTCTCAGATTGTGAAAAGAAACGTCTTGATAGGGTAGTCTTGCTGGCTTCTTGAATATCATCTGCGATACTGTCCCATTTGGTTCTGAGTTCAGGTGGAAGTGGTTCATCCCATTCGAGCCTTTGTTGCCACAGTTCTTGCATCAGGAGTTTAGCCTTGATCGTTACAGGAGACAAGAGTTCAAGTGGATCATAGGTCTTAGATGAAATTTGCAACACAATGCGTTTGGTGACAGGGTGGCTTGGTGTTGAGTAGGTTTCCTTTGGTGTCAGACTGAGGGTATCAGTGGAGGGGTTCCATTTCAATCCGAGAATGTTTACAATGTTGTCGGTATCAGCAGTTTCATCAGTGTGCCAGTTCGCGAAGTGAGGGCTATTGATGCCCATGAATGCAGGTTGAAGTGGGCTGCATTCATGATTGACCTCGCCTCTTCGTAATAGGTAATGACTTCCAGTTTCGGTCGCAGCCTGAAATGACGTTGTCCACATAAACGTTGTCCTTCATGTCTTCAGCAACAGGCGAATCATAATTTTCAAGTGGCGATGAAGTGTGGCATTCAACATGAAAGAGGAGCTGGTTGAGCCAAACAGGACGGTCTTGAAACGAAAGACTTGGAATTGCTTTCCGGATCCTTTGGGTCAGATAACCAGAAACATCTGGTGAAGTCTCTATCACTCTCATGAAGACCAACATGGAGAAATGCCTTCTCGATGTCTGTTGACAGGCCATAGGTGAACGTGCGGAACCGCAGGAAGATGGAACACATATCATTTAGAAAGGGAGGGCCAACCATAAGACAATCATTCAAGCTTGGGGTGTTTCGTGATGGATGAAAACTGCAGTCATCGAACCATTCTGATTGGTGTAGTAGCTGAATCCTTCTTGATGGGGTGGTGTGTAATGTAGTGAGCCCCTGTCCTGTAGGTTTTTCTTCATCAACTTTCTCAATGAATCCTCCCCCCCCCCCATTTTCGCTTGTGTTCATATTGATTATTTTTCCCCCATAGGTTTCAGGGAGATGTGGCGTGCAAGCAAGTCGACGGAGACGGACCATAGATTGTGTGCGCCTTGTACAGTTAGTGTAATTTGAAGGGAGTGAGGGTGAATCTTCTTTCCAAGGAAACTTGGCAGTGTAGCTGCCATTCGAGTTTCTTGGCCCTCTAGATAACTCTATGAGGTAGTTTTCCAGGAAGGCCACATGATCATCCTTCTCTCTCTTGCTGGTGGGGAGATTGCCCATATAGTCTAAAGAGACCAAAATTGTGCCAGATCGAATTCTTCATTCTTAGTAGATGACAGCGTGTGTAACAAGTTGAACAACCAGTGTCAAAGAGGGGTTTTGTGACAGAGGAGGTCTGTTTGCAATGGGTCCAGATAAGAGGTAACCAAGCTTGGATGTTACAGCAGTTGGTCCCTGCCACACGGATGATCGTGTCTTCGACGATGTCCCAGTAGTAGTGATCTGTCTACAATCAATAGAGATATGTCAAAGTTTTTATCCGATGCCTAGGATGAGCAAGTCTCAGTCCTTTTGAGGTGGTGGGTATGTCTTTGGATGTGTTGACGGAGATGATTTTTGAAGGAGTGTGGTTATCTTGTCTACCACAAAGACCACACGTAATGGGATTTTCAACTCATCCATAAGCTGATTTACATACAACAAAAATTGATAGTGGTGACAGGTAACTGTCTGCTGGCTGAGATTTGAGCTCCGAAGGCTGTAATGATAAGGAAATGGACTCACTCTCTGAAGACGGTAAACCAAGTTGATCGGCAAGGGCACGAGTGATAATGGAGCGTTGCGCACCTTCATCAAAGAGAATGTTGGCTTCACAACGGACATGGTCTGTACAGACCATGGACACAGCTGTTTTCAGTAGTGTGGTTTGACCACAACTTGTCGGGATACTAACTGGAGATACGGGATTGACCGGTGCAAGGGTAGCATGAACGGGTGATGCTGCTGGTTGTTGACTCTTGGTTTGAGGACTGAAGTTGGATCAGTGGGGGTCTCCCTTGGTGTATCTGAGCAGAGACGGGTATGATGTTTCCCTTTACATTTGTGACAACAGTACTTCGATTGGCAAACAGAAAGCCTGTGATTTCCCAGGCAGTTGAATTAAAGTCTCTCCCTGTTAACTATAGACCACCTTTGTTGACAATCACATGGCAATGGTATGCATGATGGGGGCCTTTGCAGTACGTGCACTTTTTTGTGGCTTTGGGTGGCTTGAATCTTGGGGGGTCTGACTGGTATCCTCCAGTTTGTGTGAGAAAGGAGCCAGTGACTGTGGAGGAAGCTCCAGGAAGGGTTTCACTTGATGAATTTACAAGGACGCCAGCCTCAAGGATTCGGATCTCCTTAAGAATAGATTCTCTGAGTTGTTGAAATTTCCATTCAGGACTATCATGGTTGCGAGCCAGGTTTTTTCTCAAAGCATGGGGTAGCTTTCCCAGAACAATTGGGACAAGGAGGTCCCCATAGTTGTCATGTGATCTTCCAAGTGATTCCAATCCCCTTACATGGTTTTCCAAAGTGTCATGGAATGGTTGCAAGCTTGCTAATTGATTAGTGGGACTTGCAAAGTCCAGGAGGGCTTGCATATGTGCGTTGATTATTTTGCTAGGCTGGCGAAAGCGTTCCTTCAGAAGATTAACAGCTTGTTCATAATTACTGTTAGTGAGGGGAAAACCAGCCACAGCTCTTGAAGCATCCCCAACAAGCTGAGCCTTGAGATAACTGAACTTCTGTGTACCCCCCCCCCCCCCCCCCCCCCCCCCCCCAAGGGTTGAGCTGGAATGAACTGCAGCATCAAATGAATCCCAGAATGTGAACCAGTATAGCGGGTTTCCCGAAAAGGTTGGAAGATTCAATTTGGGTGGGTGACTACTGTGGTTACCCAAAGGGTTGGCTGAGAACTTGGTGTGTTTACTGGTGGGTCTTGTAGGGGTGGTTGTGTTGAAACTTGAGCATTTTGTAGAGTTGCTACAGGTTCTACTTGGCTACTTGTTGGGATCCCTGATGGTCCAGGAGTCGATAGAGTTCCCAGAGGGGCTTGTTGAATCTGTGAGTAGAGTACTACTACTGGGGTGGCGTATTCGGTGGAGGTTTCTTAACGGATACTGCATAGTGAATAAATCTACTTATCTGAGAAGACGCCTCGTCAATATCTTCCTGGATGACCTCCGTGTCGAAGATCTCCTTTTCAAGTTCGCCGGGTTCCTCGATCGCAGCAGCGATTTTTTCGTCTAGCCCGGTTAAAATGGTCTTCTTCCTCGCCAGTTGTTCGACGATATTCTTTAAGGATACGAGATCTATTTCACTTGGCGTTTCCTTTGCCATGATTTTAGTTGATTTCTTCAGTGTTTGTGTTAGATCAGCTCTATAGCCCGCTCGTGAGGCTTGAAGTTTCTGTAGAGATTCTGCCATGTATCCTGGTCATGGCACCAATAATATAAGTGTACGACGACGATAAGTATAGAAGTAAATAAATAAACGCCTAAACTCAACACAGATTACAACAATGGCGGCTTTCGAAGTGAAACTCATGCAAGAGTGTCTGACCTCGTAGTCATGAGCGCATGACATGACGTTATGAAACCGCTGACCGCATAACCGCGTGAACTATAGTAATAATATGAGAAATACAATAATATTCAACTGTTCAGTGTTCCTATAAACTGTTCAGAGTACTATTCGGAATACTCTTCGACAGGGGAGTTTTGGGAGATTCGGGTTGATTTGGGGAGTTTCAGGTTGATTCAGGGAGTTTTGGGTTGATTCGGGGAGTTTCGGGTTGATTCGGGTTGATTCGGGTTGATTCGGGTTGATTCGGGTTGATTCGGGTTGATTCGGGGAGTTTTGGGTAGATTCGGGGAGTTTCGAGATTCGGGTTGATTCGGGTTGATTTGGGGAGTTTCGGGTTGATTCAGGGAAATTCTGGGAGATTTGGGGACCTATAACCCACCACCCCACCCATCTCTAGGCTTAGCTACAAAAATCCCGAAAAATAGCGGAAAAATCTATCTGGATAATCTCAAAAAAAGTTCTAAAAATCTCAACAATTTTCCTTATCCCCAAAGAAGACATAATGCGACCAACAGGAGTGGTCGATGTCTTGATCGGTTACGAGTATGCCGATTTTCATCCACAGAAAGAAAAATCCCAAAATGTTTTAAAAAATGTTCAAAATTTTTCCAAAAAATCTCAAATTTTTCTGAAAACTATCAAAAAATTTACAAAAAATCTCAAAATTTTTCCTAACTACAACAGAATTCTGGGATAGTTGAATGGTGAAACCGGGGGCCATGAAGCCATGAACACTGAAGCCTCATGCCTCTTCACTCTTTATATAGCTTTATAAGCGCATGGAGTTTCTTCAATGCGCCTATAAAAGCATTATTGTTTCGTTATGACACGAAATAATTATATGACACGATCTAATAATATAACTGTGACGTAATAATGATTAATTAGTAAGATCTGTATTAACGCAACTACTAGTCGCAGACCTTGAGAGACACCAACGGGTAAATATTCTTATTCTCTGACATTCTTAACATCGTTACTTGACTAATTGTACTATTTCTGTTAATATCTGTTTATAGATTTCGAACATATCTTATCTGTACATCAACTAATTTAATGACTGAATAAACTGCGTACAGTGTTTGAAACCTTGGTAACGTGTGGCTAGCAGTACAATTATTATTATTGTGGAAAGAAATGATGGTATATTTTTAAGCTTGGCAGAAATATGAGAAAGATATTATTCTGTCAGTGACACAAGCTACTCGGAAAAAAATTCCGAGTTCCCCCACACTTGAACCTAGTTATATGGCCTAGAGCGTCCGACCGGTGTGTGGAAGGTCATAGGTTCGACTCCTGTTGGGGGAAACTCGGAATTTTTTTCCGAGTAGCTTGTGTCACTGACAGAATAATATCTTTCTCATTATTATTATTATTCTGATCTCTAAATATTCTTTTTACGCATTTTACAGATTTTTTTGGCTCTAAAAACTTCTAAAAATCTCAAAAAATCCAGATTTTTGTAGCTAAGCCTACCCATCTCCTTAGTTGGGATTTCCTTATATCTCTTTATTTTCTGTCGCTTCCTTCATTGTGGTATTTTCAATGTAATACAACATCAGCAGGGTGCAAATTTAACATCTCTTCTTTGAAGCTATGGAGGAATTGTGGCTGCAGGGTTTTTTCAATGGATTTTTTCGCTTCAAGCACTAAGCACTCTGAAAATCACTGTTTGGCCTTATAAATCAACAGTTTTCCTAAAAGATCCATGTTTATGTTGTGGTTTACATTGTAAATTTATTTTTGGTTTAAACATTTTCAAACCAGTTTGAATTTTATTTTCCTTTGTTTCAGATTATGGTCATGAAAATTAGACAAAGGAAAATAAAAATCAAACTGGTTAAAAATTTTAAACCAAAAAAAATTTGAACCACAACATTTACATTAATTTTGTTAGTTGCGGTCCGATAAAAATTTGGTAGCAACTGCCGATTCATGGGCTGTTATACAAATTTTTGAAAAAGTGTCACTCGAAATAAGCCGTTGAACCATTGCATCGACTTGTAAAAATTATTTCCATAAAAAATTGCTAACAAAAAAGACCAATCTTCTCTCTGGACCTATGTGGTAGGATGTGCCTCTCAAATAAGGAAGGAAATACGCAAATAATTAACATTATTATTATTACCTTGTTTATAGAAAATTCACCTGTGTAACATAAAAGTACGGGAGGATGTATTTTGAAACGGAAATACGACGACAACCAAAATTGTTTCCGTGAGGCATGAATCAGGGGGGGGGGGGGGGATTAGAATGGAAAGAAACCCCTCATTCACTGAATTCGATGTTGCTGTGGGTTACTTCGTGGTAGTGTTGGGTTTATAAGAGCGGTACTCCGTCTGTCAATGGGTATTGAGTAACAACACCGAAAATTCCAGAGCATAATTTTTTTTGGTCGTTGTCTAGCGCTTTTATTTTATTTGGAACTGCTGAATTGCGGGAGAATATGATCAAGGGAATGCTCGACTGTTGGTGTAGCCTAGATGTATACCGACAACTTTATATATCAAGAATTTTTGAATGGAGAGAATTTGCAAAGAAATCAATGTAAGGAGAGGCAAAATCGCTTGGCGCTAAAAGTAAGGTAAGAATTTAAAAAACGAAGAGCCGAACGGACGACACTTGGTGAAACTTGCTAGTCAGTAGTGTGTTCTGCAGAACAAGAGTTTGAGCCTTGAAGACATGTTCATTGAATGATTATTGAAAATCTTGCCAAATCCAGCTCAAAGTGCAACATGACTCGGTTTAGTGATTCCATGCTTTTCTTAGAGATAGAAGTAGAGTAAATCTTTATTTAGGCATGGGTGACCCATTCAGCTTTCTTTAAATAAAGAGAATACAAATGGAATTCTTAATATTTGTATGGGATTCCTGGGGTGTGGTTTTTGCAGCTTTTTAATTGAAAGTAATAATTTTTAGCCACTAGCCACTAAACAGTTTTTGGATTCATAATAAAAGATATTTGTAGATGTTTTGACCCACAAAAATAATCATATAACCAGTTCTTATGAAATGCATAGCAAAGAACAGCATAATCAATAAATAAAACACATTCAATTTGTCTGCACAACAGTTTATATTCTTCTTTTCCATTTGGGGGTTACGATTCTAAGCCATACAAAGTGGCTGGTTGCTCCCTTTCCTTTTACTAGGCCTCGCTTCTCGGTTTAAACCTATATGAAGATAATTGCACAACCAAAATGAAGCATGGTCCTTTTGGCTTCCTCTTTTCAAACCAAAGGGAGAGAGAGGGAAACTTCCGCATGTATGAAGAGATCTCGTGCTTTAATGTAGTGGTTTGGTCTTGCGCAACAAATTTTGAAATAAATGTGGCATGATCTTTGGCTGTGGAATACTATACATCGACAAACAATAACGTGACAAACAGAACTAACGAATGCAAATTTCTGACTAAAAAACCATCTCGACACGTGTTTGTATACATCTACATGTAGGCTCCTGCAGGCCAAAGTCATGGAAAACCCTCAACTGATGGCCTACATGGATAGTGTTCATGGGGCAAAACTTTTTTCAACCTAGTGAGAATACTTCCTTTAATTTAAGAGCTTTATTGTAATTTTCTATAATCTATAAGCTTACCTCATATAGTTTTCGCCTAGTAAGTTTTCATCTCCTCAAATCACTATGTTCCGAACTTTGAATTTGTCCGTAGTGTTTCACCTTCTGTACTATCACTATCTCATGGCAATTATTACCAAACTGTAGTTCCAACATTACTTGATGGAAGGGATTCACTGTCCCTGTGGTTCGGCGACCGACTGTTTCTGCAGCGAAGTTACAATACGGTAACCACACCTGGCTGATTAATGGCGTCGTTCTGATTTTCTGGCCCATAATGACGGGCCATCGTAAGCGTCGCCAATGCCCCCAAAACCGACGTTTTTGAACAATAAAAATGCCAGTCCGTGGTGAAAACAATAGCGGAAGGTTTTTTTTAAAGTTTTTTCACCAGTTTTTACCGTGGTATTTGTAAAGAAATGTTGACTCGAATTATAACCTCGTCGTGTTCAGTAACCATGTACCGGAAGGTTGAGATGTGTAGCGGGTCTGTCAAGTGATATAAATTTCTGAGCTCAGTTTCTGTGATGAGATAGAGGGACACTGGATTGGCCACTGGTTGCCTCATTTGTCAGTGTCAGTTTTTACTAAAATTATGGTCGTTTAGTCGTTCAGTTTGTATAAAGTTGTGACATTTGGCCCATTCAGATAATGATCAAAAAACAACAAAGACAGGTTAGCAGGTCACGTATGTACCAATTGCATGCAGTAGGGATTTAAATACTCGATCCAAATTTGCTGAAATACTCAGTTCCGAGATAATTGTTCATTGAGTATCCACATCGACAACAGAGGTCGCGAAGCAAGTACAAGGTCTATAAATGTAAATATTCACAGCAAAACCATTGCCAAAAACAAACAACATATGTTCCACGCACGTATTGTTTTGAACTGAACTGACAGCTCGAGACAGCTAAGCGTTCGTATCAAGTATCAAGCACGAGTATAAGCTCAGTGAACCCCAGGCCAACCCATTGATATACAAGGTTCAATCTCTTGCTCGGACATTAATAACAGAGGGTTAGCTGGAAGACAACAACACTGCTACCTGAGTTCGCTAAATTTATCCTTCGGCTTGTTGCCTCTTACTTTTAATGGTGGTCGGATTCTTGCTTTTATATTGCTTGTGCGGAAACAGGCATGAACCTCGGCACAAGAGTCACCTATGTGGACGACCTGTCGTATTATAGTCACACTTGTTTGTGGAGCAGCTTTAATCATAGTTACATTAGCGCGGCGCCTCTCTATAGCACTCCTAGGACATCGTGTTTTCTTTCCCCAGACGAAGTCCGCGGAGTTTCCCCCAAAGGAGGATCAACGTAACAAGTAAAGAGCAACCCGTGCCGTGTAAAACTGAAAACTATACAGGAAGTTGCAGACTAACCTGCGTCACGGCTGTACCCGCTCTCGGCTCTGAAAACCAAGGTTACCGTTAATTTTTAAAGACAATCCAATTAGTAGAAGTGAAAAACTTAGCTTGTGGAATTGCACTTCACACGGAAAATTCGTCCTGAAATTTTCGTCGGATGCTGTCTGCTTTGACGATGGAGAAAACTAGCCCGGATACGGTTTCTGGACAACTGCTTGCGACCTTGTTGACTTTCAAGTTTATTTGCACCATGATTGATGTTATTACAATAGGGAAATTCATAGTTATGATATGAAGGGAGCAGGAGCTCTCAACAAACCCAACTGGGCTTACAAGGAAGCGCCCCTGTTACCATGTTTTTTACCTACTTTAATTTACAATAACGGCTGTGAGTTAACTCAAATAAGATCATATGATCGTTAAATTTTTCCGAGACATAAGTTTGTGTTGTGACGATAGGTTTTTCGGGTCAACGAACACTTTGGGACTTTAGACTGAAAGGCAATTCAACATGAAACTTTGGGGAAATTAGACTCAAATGGAAGCACTGCTTGACCTGCGGGAACAGAACCTCGTCACCGCGTTCTTAGCACGCGGGATCTACTTCACTGGAAACTTTTACGGACGTCAAGGAAAGGACTGCATTTGGCCGCAGTCCAACAGTAGTTTATTCAGAGCTCACTCGTAAACTCAGTAATGTAACTTTAGTACAAGCATCGTAATCGGCTATGTAATTAAAATAAAGCTTTACAAGTTACTTCCTATTTTAAATTTTTTATGGGGGGTTCCGTGTAAGGCGTTGGTTGTTACAATCTATATTGGCAAACCTCTACCACGTGTAGAAATACAATAAGAACGGAAAATACTCTTTTGTTGAAGTTAGCGATTACTACTTAAAAATTCTGCATACTTCCGAAATTGCCTTGTGGGCAGAAAAGTGACTGACAGCAAGGGGTTAACTCCCCTTGAATAGAACAGTTTTAAAAATATATGTTCAGCTGGAAAAACTACCGTAGGAAGAAATACATAACAAAGAAATTTCACTGCGAGCGTAAGGCTCCAAAAGGGACCGCTGACTCAACTACTGATTTTTAGAATCAAAAGGACGGCCATGTTCAAAAGTGCAGCTGATACTAGTGTACAAAGGACGCGGCAATGTTCAAAGTGCCAATGTTTCATATTGAATAACAAATAAATGAAAACTTCTAAGTTTTTGTTGTATTTAGAAATGGAACTTACTGTTAGCTTTTAAAAAGGTGTTTAAAAAATACTGAACACGGAGAAACCATAGCCATTATGTGTGACAAAACGGTAAATTTCTCTCATGACAGTGTACAGAGAAAGCCATTCTTTTATTTTTTCTCACTGAGATATATATTGACTTAGACATTTTTGTATCTGGTGGAAGGTTGTTCCAGACCTGACTTCCTCTATCATTTATTGCGTTTATTAATATTATAATTTGTTCGTATACGTAATCTACACGAAATCTTTGTTGATGATCTGGTATTATGGCTGCAGTGAAAATCCCTATTAAGGGTAACTTGTTGAGTTTTAAGTTTTTTTTCTCTCACTGAGAAACAGTTTTATAAGTGATGTGATTAAATGTTAGAGCGATTTTCATTTGAGTGTCGTAAACCAAAAACCAAAACCATGATTTGGATTTTGGTTTAGCATTCTGATTGGTTGAGTAGGTGGACGCGAGTTTTTTAAACCAATCACAGAACGTAGTAAAGCAAAACTAATGCGGATTACTTTCGATACTCAAATGAAAACTCGCTCTATATGTTATTAGTTAACTGTTATTTATGGATGTTAAAGCTAAGTTATGTTCTGCCAAGTGTTGCCAGTGATTAAAAGAAATGTGAAGAGTGAAAAAAAGATCAAAGCTTTGGGACAAATTTTTAGTTTAGTTTAATTTCATGAATTTGCCACAAATACAATGTATATTACAGTAAAAAAAAGAACGAAAAAAGCAAGAAGGAAATCGGTGGAAGGAAACAGAACATTCGTGCCACTTGACATGCCCATAGTTAATAGAGGGAAATGGTTAAGCCCGGCAAAGTTCTTTGTTATATGTTTTTGTTCGCTATATTTGGGGGTTGAACGTGCACAAAAACCTGACAAAATACAATAAGGTGGTTACGTGTGTTCAAAGCAACTAACCAATATAAACGTGCCGATTACGTAATTCATGCATTGTGTATGAAGCGCAAAACAAAAGATGTGCACGGTCATGGACCTTCCACCATAAATATTGGCCTCTTGTTTGCTCCTTTGAAGTTTGCCGGGCTTCACTAACCATTTCCCTGTATTAACTATGGCTGTACGCTGTACATCATCTTTTGTCACAATTTAGTGTTCATGTGACTACATTATCAGTGAAGAACAAGATTTAGATACAACTGACGCATCATTCATAAGCTTGGAGATGACACGACTGTCTTTTGCTAATTCCCCTAACCTCCGGTCATGTTGCCAAGGCATAAAACTCATAAACCTGACGTCATTCACATGACCCACTTATACGAACACCCACTTTCCATGGTCCCCTCGGTGTCCGTATTAACGGGGTTTGACTGTATATAAATTTACAAATGTGGGACATGGTTGAAAGTAACCTGCGATCAAGCATTCTTTTCCTTTTCTTTCAGTTTCGCAAGGTTAGAGGTTAGGAGGGCCTGATCGCAGGTTAGGTTGAAAAGCGTGGTTACTTTTCTGTCCACTTTTCGTCTACCCAACGAGAAATTCAGACGTTGACGTGGTGGCCATGTTGATGGAACAAACAATAGAAGCTAATTAGAAATCTTTTGTTTTAAAATGACCACCAACGTAACGGCGATGACGTCACGTGCATGGGACCCCTTTGACGTCATTTCCAGTGTAATATTTGCTCTTCTATGCTTTGAAAAAGGTGTCCAGATATATAGTCAATCTAGAGTATGTCGATCTCTGTTAGCCATCGTATCTATTTCAGGCTAACACTACGGAACAGTTTACCCAAACAAAGAGACATGAATTTTTAAAAAAAAATTAAAAAAGAACAACGAGTCACGTACTGCTTGGTGACGTAATAGAGAGGCTTAAGCACAGACGTTTTTGAGCCACGGACGGCAACCGGAAGTCGAATGTTCTCTTCTTTGGCGCGTATTATCGACTTTTAGTCCGTAACGTCAAGTTGTAAATACTAAAACGAGGGCTTTCCAACTCATAGGTGGTGGTGAAAGTGTGCCAAAAAACGAGAAAATTTGCCTTCCGGTTGCCGTCCGTGCTCAAAAACGTCTGTGCTTAAGCTCTCTAATGTAACACCCACGCGTACGTGACAGAGGTCACGCGAAACAGCTTGTATACGTAGTTCATCTGATCATATACCTTCTATTTGAACAGGCGACAATGGAGACTTACCTCCATTACCTTGCTCCTGTTCTCGCGGTTATATTCTTCGTGCTTCTAGGAATTGTTATTACTGCTACTACCACAAGACCTGTATTCGCAAAGAGGAGACAACATGGACGAGCAAAAGGAACAGCTAAATGACGGCGACGACGATGCTCAAGGTGTCGCTGGTCATTTGTCGAGAAAAAGGGATCGCATAGTGCGGTGAATGATACTTTGTCGTTGTACATCTCTGATGTAACGGAACTACTGGTCTGGTATTGAGTAGTAAAACTTCAAATATTTACTGATCATGACCATCGTTGCTGTGCCAGGACGAAACAATCTCGTGATCACAGACGCCATGATCATTACTGGCGCAACATTATTATATATTTATCTATACTACAACGATTACTCAAATGACTCCGGATCGGCAAAAGGATGTCGTACGGATGTCCGAAAGGAATTACAAAACTGAGAAGTTGAGAACAAATATTATGCCGATGTAGACGCCACGACAAACCCATGAGATGAAGACCATCAAAATAACACACGATTGCATTTCTGTGAGCAGCCCTCTATCCCTATTGTTGTCGTATGATTATCCCCTAATCTCTATGTTCCTCCTCCTCTTCCCTTTCCTTTTCTTTCCTTGTTTTTAGTTCTTTCTTTCGTCCGATTAAATTCCCCTCCCTTCAAGCTCTGTCCTTTTTCCCCTTCCGTTTGTTCCCTAACTTCCCTCCCCTCTCCCCTCTCCTTCCTTACGTACGCCAGGCTCATCGTGCTTCGCAACTGTGTTACCCCTTTTACGCCTCCTCTCCTAGCCCCGCATCTCCCTTACACTTTTACAATTACCGCCGGCTTGCGGTTCGTATTTTCCTTTTTTACCCACTTGGCGAGCTACACTCTAAGTCCTTGCATCTAGTCTTCCCTTTCTATCGTCTTCCGTCCGACGCATATGGTGTTCGTGTCTCAACCCTGTGGATTTTCTCACGCTATTCGGTACAATACTCCCGCTTTTTATGCTGTCTGTCGGTTTCGGCGCAATTGTCTGATTTTTCTTTTCAACTCTGTGTTTATTCGCTGCGTAAGATTGTCTATAGATTATCGCAGCGAATCCTGGACCATCTTCTGAAACAGCACAACTCACAACACACAGCGAAGCAAACACACAATCCTCTCGCCACTACTGATCGCGAAGATTGTATGGTAACACACACTGAAGAGAGACTACTGACTGTGTACAACGAGAGCCGCAGCAGACACTTCAGACACAACTGCTCCGCCACGGAGAGTCACTCCGATCACAGAGAAATAGAGGAGGAAAGAGACTAGTGCACAGGCTTCACTTGGGCAGTGGATAAAAACATTACGCAACGCAAAAACTCACAGAACAGGATTTTATTTTACATATCGTCTTAAACGATCTACAGTTCAGCCATTTTTAACAGTACTCCTGCAAGGAAATGTAGCTAATTTACAATATTTATTTAATTTATTTACCACATTCATTGGATGCACACATGTACAGTCTCTTGAGTGTTATTGACCATTTACATGTAACAATAAAATAATACAGTAGACGTAAAACCAAGCAGCTTAAAACTAAAAACGTTCAACATTGATGTCCGTGTGATTCTTCGATGAGGAATGAACATCGGTAATATTAAAATATGGTACTGAACATGGCTAACGCACAAACGCGCTCTTTATCGATAGAGTTCTGCTCACAGGAAATCAATCGTGTGTATTTGATGGTCTTCTCTCATGTGATTGTCGTGGCGTCACATCCATAATAATTGTTCTCACTTCTCAGTTTGTAATTCCTTTCTGAACATCCGTACGACATCCTTTTGCCGATCCGGAGTCATTTGAGTAATCGTTTGTAGTATAGATAAATATATAATAATTGTGCGCCAGTAATGATCATGGCGTCTGTGATCACGAGATTGTTTCGTCCTGGCACAGCAACGATGGTCATGGATCAGTAAATATTGAAGTTTTACTACTCAATACCAGACCAGTAGTTCCGTTACATCAGAGATGTACAACGACAAAGTAATCATTCACCGCACTATGCGATCCCTTTTTCTCGACAAAATGACAGCGACACCTTGAGCATCGTCGTCGCCGTCATTTAGCTGTTCCTTTTGCTCGTCCATGTTGTCTTCCTCTTTGCGAATACAGGTCTTGTGGTAGTAGCAGTAAATAACAATTCCTAGAAGCACGAAGAATATAACCGCGAGAACAGGAGCAAGGTAATGGAGGTAAGTCTCCATTGTCGCCTGTTCAAATAGAAGGTATATGATCAGATGAACTACGTATACAAGCTGTTTCGCGTGACCTCTGTCACGTACGCGTGGGTGTTACATTAGAGAGCTTAAGCACAGACGTTTTTGAGCACGGACGGCAACCGGAAGGCAAATTTTCTCGTTTTTTGGCACACTTTCACCACCACCTATGAGTTGGAAAGCCCTCGTTTTAGTATGTACAACTTGACGTTACGGACTAAAAAGTCGATAATACGCGCCAAAGAAGAGAACATTCGACTTCCGGTTGCCGTCCGTGGCTCAAAAACGTCTGTGCTTAAGCCTCTCTATTACGTCACCAAGCAGTACGTGACTCGTTGTTCTTTTTTAATTTTTTTTTAAAAATTCATGTCTCTTTGTTTGGGTAAACTGTTCCGTAGTGTTAGCCTGAAATAGATACGATGGCTAACAGAGATCGACATACTCTAGATTGACTATATATCTGGACACCTTTTTCAAAGCATAGAAGAGCAAATATTACACTGGAAATGACGTCAAAGGGGTCCCATGCACGTGACGTCATCGCCGTTACGTTGGTGGTCATTTTAAAACAAAAGATTTCTAATTAGCTTCTATTGTTTGTTCCATCAACATGGCCACCACGTCAACGTCTGAATTTCTCGGTTGGGTAGACGAAAAGTGGACAGAAAAGTAACCACGCTTTTCAACCTAAACTGCGATCAGGCCCTCCTAACCTCTAACCTTGCGAAACTGAAAGAAAAGGAAAAGAATGCTTGATCGCAGGTTACTTTCAACCATGTCCCACATTTGTAAATTTATATACAGTCAAACCCCGTTAATACGGACACCGAGGGGACCATGGAAAGTGGGGTGTTCGTATAATGTGGGTCATGTGAATGACGTCAGGTTTATGAGTTTTATGCCTTGGCAACACCGGAGGTTAGGGGAATTAGAAAAAGACAGTCGTGTTATCTCCAAGCTTATGAATGATGCGTCAGTTGTATCTAAATCTTGTTCTTCACTGATAATGTAGTCACATGAACACTAAATTGTGACAAAGATGATGTACAGCGTACAGCCATAGTTAATACAGGGAAATGGTTATGAAGCCCGGCAAACTTCAAAGGAGCAAACAAAGAGGCCAATATTTATGTTGGAAGGTCCATGACCGTGCACATCTTTTGTTTTGCGCTCATACACTATGCATGAATTACGTAATCGCAACGTTTATATTGGTTAGTTGCTTGAACACACGTAACCACCTATTGTATTTTGTCAGGTTTTGTGCACGGTCAACCCCAAAATAGCGAACAAAAACATATAACAAAGAACTTTGCCGGGCTTAACCATTTCCCTCTATTAACTATGGTCATGTCAAGTGGAACGAATGTTCTGTTCCTTCCACCATTTTCTTTCTTTTTTCGTTCTTTTTTTTACTGTAATATACATTGTATTTGTGGCAAATTCATGAAATTAAACTAAACTAAAAATTTGTCCCAAAGCTTTGATCTTTTTTTCACTCTTCAACATTTCTTTTAATCACTGGCAACACTTGCAGAACATAACTTACTTTACAATCCATAAATAACAGTTAACTAATAACATATAGAGCGATTTTCATTTGAGTATCGAAAGTAATCCGAAATTAGTTTTGCTTTACTACGTTCTGTGATTGGTTTAAAAAACTCGCGCCACCTACTCAACCAATCAGATGCTAAACCAAAACCAATCATGGTTTTGGTTTTGGTTTTACGACACTCAAATGAAAATCGCTCTAACATTAATCACATCACTTATAAAACTGTTTTCAGTGAGAGAAAAAAAACTTAAAACTCAACAAGTTACCCTTAATAGGGATTTGCACTGCAGCCATAATACCAGATCATCAACAAAGATTCGTGTAGATTACGTATACGAACAAATTATATATTAATAAACATTCAATAAAATATAGAGGAAGTCAGGTCTGGAACAACCTTCCACCAGATACAAAAATGTCTAAGTCAATATATATCTCAGTGAGAAAAAATAAAAGAATGGCTTCTCTGTACACTGTCATGAGAGAATTTACCGTTTTTCAATCATTTCTATGTTTATCCGTGTTCAGTATTTTTTAAAAACCTTTTTAAAAGCTAACAGTAAGTTCCATTTCTAAATACAACAAAACTAGAAGTTTCATTTATTTGTTATTCAATATGAACATTGCACTTTGAACATTGCCGCGTCCTTTGTACACTAGTACAGCTGCACTTTTGAACATGGCCGTCCTTTTATTCTAAAAATCAGTATTTGAGTCAGCTGTCCTTTTGAGCCTTACGCTCGCAGTGAAATTTCTTTGTTATGTATTTCTTCCTACGGTAGTTTTCCAGCTGAACATATATTTTTAAAACTGTTCTATTCAAGGGGAGTTAACCCTTGCTGTCAGTCACTTTTCTGCAACAAAGCAATTTCGGAAGTATGCAGAATTTTTAAGTAGTAATCGCTAACTTCAAACAGAGTATTTTCCGTTCTTATTGTATTTCTACACGTGGTAGAGTTTGCCAATATAGATTGTAACAACCAACGCTTACACGAACCATATATAAGGAAGTAACTTGTAAAGCTTTATTTAATTACATCGCCGATTACGATGCTGTACTAAAGTTACATTACTGAGTTACGAGTGAGCTCTGAATAAACTACTGTTGGACCGGCCAAATCCAGTCTGTTCCTTGACGTCCGTAAAAAGTTTCCAGTGAAGTAGATCCCGAGTGCTAAGAACGCGTGACGAGGTTCTGTTCCCGCAGGTCAAGCAGTGCTTCCATTTGAGTCTAATTTCCCCAAAGTTTTCAGTTGAATTGCCTTTCAGCTAAAGTCCCAAAGTGTTCGTTGACCCGAAAAACCTATCGTCACAACACAAACTTTTGTCTCGGAAAAATTAACGATCATATGATCTTATTTGAGTTAACTCACAGCCGTTATTGTAAATTAAAGTAGGTAAAAACATGGTAACAGGGGCTCTCCTTGTAAGCCCAGTTGGGTTTGTTGAGAGCTCCTGCTCCCTTAATATCATAACTATGAATTTCACTATTGTAACATCAATCATGGGGCAAATAAACTTGAAAGTCAACAAGGTCCAAGCAGTTGTCAAGAAACGTATCCGGGCTAGTTTCTCCATCGTCAAAGCAGACAGCATCGACGAAAATTTCAGGACGAATTTTCCGTGTGAAGTGCATTCCACAAGCTAAGTTTTCACTTCTACTAATTGATTGTCTTAATTAACGGTAGCCTGTGTTTCAAGAGCCGAGAGCGGGTACAGCCGTGACGCAGGTTAGTCTGCAACTTCCTGTATAGTTTTCAGTTTACACGGCACGGTTTGCTCTTTACTTGTACGTTGATCCTCCTTTGGGGGAAATCCGCGGACTTCGTCTGGGGAAATAAAACACGATGTCCAGGCGGTGCTATAGAGAGATACGGCGCGCTAATGTAACTATGATAAGCTGCTCCACAAACAGTGTGACTATAATACGACAGGTCGTCCACATAGTTGACGCTTGTGCCAGGTTCATGCCTGTTCCCGCACAAGCAATAGTAAAGCAAGAATCCGACCACCATTAAAATTAAGAGCAACAAGCCAAGGATAAATTGAGCGAACTCAGGTAGCATTGTTGTTGTCTTCCAGCTAACCTCTGTTATTAATGTCCGATCAAGAGATTGAAACTTGTATGCATGGGTTGGCCTGGGTTCACTGATCTTATACTCGTGCTTGATACTTGATACGAACGCTTAGCTGTCTCGAGCTGTCAGTTCAGTTCAAAACATACGTGAGTGGAACATATGTGTTGTTTTTGCAATGGTTTTGCGGTGAATATTTACATTTATAGACCTTGTACTTGCTGCGACCTCTGTTGTCGATGTGATACTCATGAACAATTATCTCGGAACTGAGTATTTCAGCAAATTTGGATCGAGTATTAAATCCCTACTGCATGCAATTGGTACATACGTGACCTGCTAACCTGTCTTGTTGTTTTTGAATCATTATCTGAATGGGCCAAATGTCACAACTTTATACAACTGAACGACTAAACGACCAGAATTTTATTAAAACTGACACTGACAAATGAGGCAACCAGTGGCCAATCCAGTGTCTCTATCTCATCACAGAAACTGACTCAGAAATTTATATCACTGACAGACCCGCTACACATCTCAAACTTCCGGTACATGTTACTGAACACGAGGAGGTATAATTCGAGTCAAATTTCTTTACAAATACCACGGTAAAAACTGGTGAAAAACTGTAAAAAAAGCTATTGTTTTCACCACGGACTGCAGTTTTATTGGTCAGCAGTCGGTTTTGGGGGCATTGGCGACGTTAATGGCCGTCATTATGGCCAGAAAATCAGAGAAGCCATTTCAGCCAGTGTGTTACCGTATTAACTTCGCTGCAGAAACGTCGGAAACCACAGGAAGAATACCTTCCATCAAGTAATGTTGGCTACAGTTTGGTAATAATTGCAGAGTATTTATAGACAGAAGAAACTACGGACAAATTCAAGTTCGAAATATGTGATGAGATGAAAAGTTACTAGCGAAACTATAGAGGTAAGCTTATAGTTATAGAAAATTACATTAAGCTTAAATTAAGGAAGTATTCTCCTAGGTGAAAAGTTTTGCATGAACATACATGTAGCCATATTGAGTGTTTTCATGACTGTGGCCTGAGGGAGCCTACATGTACATATAAAAGTGTGAGGGTTGTTGTCAGAAATTTTGATTCTTGTTCTTTTGTCGTTCTGTTGTCATAATTTCTCCAAAGATCATGCCACATTTATTTCAAAGGTGCCAAGACAACCACTAAATTAAAGCACAATCTCTTTACATGGGAGTTCCTCTCTCTCCTTTGGTTTGAAAAGAGAAGCCAAGGACCATGTTATTTTTTGTGCAATTATCTTCATATAGTTAAACCGAGAGCGAGCCTATAAAAGGAAAGGAGACAGCACTTTGTTGGCTTGAATCGATCACAAATGAAAGAAGAAATAACTGTTGTGAGACAATTGAATGTTTATGATATGTTTCTTTGCTTGATTCATAAGAACTGGTTAATTTATTTTGGGCAAAACACTACAAATATTTTTATTATGATCCAAAAAACGTTTAGTGGCTAGTGCTAAAAATATTACTTTAATTAAAAAGCAAAAACTCACTCCAGGAATCCTACAATATTAAGAATTCATTTGTATATCTTTATTAAGAGCTGAATGGGTCACCCTGCCTAAATAAAGATTTACTCTACTCTACTCTAAGAAAAGCAGGAACTCAACCGAGTCATGTTGCTTTGAGCTGGATTTGGCAAGATTTTCAAATAATTCATGAACATGTCTTCAAGCTCAACTCTTGTTCTCAGAACACACTACTGACTAGCAAGTTCACCAAGTGTCGTCTTCGCCTCTTCGTTTTTAAATTCTTACCTTACTTTTAGCGCCAAGCATTTTGCCTCTCCTTACATTGATTCTTTGCAAATTTCTCCATTCAAAAAATCGGCTAAAAAAAGTAGAGATTCCCTTTCATATTATTACAGTCAAAATAATAAAAGCGTGAACACCAAAAAATTATGTCTGGAATGTTGTGTTGTGACCAATCACATGCGAGATCTTAAACCACAGAAACCACAGACATCGATCAGTGAATGGGTTTTCCATCACGATCAGCCACGGAACAATTTTGGTTTTCGTTTCGTTTCAAAATACATCCTCCGTCTTATGTTACAGGAATTTTCTAAACAAATAATAATAATTATTATTTGCTATTCCTTCCTATTTGAGAGGCACATGCACTACACAAGTCAAGAGAAGATTGGTTTGAGCAATTTTATGGAAATAATTTTTACAAGTCGATGCAATGGTTCAACGGCTTATTTCGAGTGACACTTTTTCAAAAATTTGTATAACAGCCCATGAATCGGCAGTTGCTACCAAATTTTTATCGGACCGCAACTAACAAAATTAATGTAAATGTTGTGGTTCAAATTTTTTTTGGTTTAAAATTTTTAAACCAGTTTGATTTTTATTTTCCTTTGTCTAATTTTCATGACCATAATCTGAAACAAAGGAAAATAAAATTCAAACTGGTTTGAAAATGTTTAAACCAAAAATAAATTTACAATGTAAACCACAACATAAACATGGATCTTTTAGGAAAACTGTTGATTTATAAGGCCAAACAGTGATTTTCAGAGTGCTTAGTGCTTGAAGCGAAAAAATCCATTGAAAAAACCCTGCAGCCACAATTCCTCCATAGCTTCAAAGAAGAGAATGTTAAATTTGCACCCTGCTGATGTTGTATTACATTGAAAATACCACAATGAAGGAAGCGACAGAAAAATAAAGAGATATAAGGAAATCCCAAACTAAGGAGATGGGTAGGCTTAGCTACAAAAATCTGGATTTTTTGAGATTTTTAGAAGTTTTTAGAGCCAAAAAAATCTGTAAAATGCGTAAAAAGAATATTTAGAGATCAGAATAATAATAATAATGAGAAAGATATTATTCTGTCAGTGACACAAGCTACTCGGAAAAAAATTCCGAGTTCCCCCAACAGGAGTCGAACCTATGACCTTCCACACACCGGTCGGACGCTCTAGGCCATATAACTAGGTTCAAGTGTGGGGGAACTCGGAATTTTTTTCCGAGTAGCTTGTGTCACTGACAGAATAATATCTTTCTCATATTTCTGCCAAGCTTAAAAATATACCATCATTTCTTTCCACAATAATAATAATTGTACTGCTAGCCACACGTTACCAAGGTTTCAAACACTGTACGCAGTTTATTCAGTCATTAAATTAGTTGATGTACAGATAAGATATGTTCGAAATCTATAAACAGATATTAACAGAAATAGTACAATTAGTCAAGTAACGATGTTAAGAATGTCAGAGAATAAGAATATTTACCCGTTGGTGTCTCTCAAGGTCTGCGACTAGTAGTTGCGTTAATACAGATCTTACTAATTAATCATTATTACGTCACAGTTATATTATTAGATCGTGTCATATAATTATTTCGTGTCATAACGAAACAATAATGCTTTTATAGGCGCATTGAAGAAACTCCATGCGCTTATAAAGCTATATAAAGAGTGAAGAGGCATGAGGCTTCAGTGTTCATGGCTTCATGGCCCCCGGTTTCACCATTCAACTATCCCAGAATTCTGTTGTAGTTAGGAAAAATTTTGAGATTTTTTGTAAATTTTTTGATAGTTTTCAGAAAAATTTGAGATTTTTTGGAAAAATTTTGAACATTTTTTAAAACATTTTTGGGATTTTTCTTTCTGTGGATGAAAATCGGCATACTCGTAACCGATCAAGACATCGACCACTCCTGTTGGTCGCATTATGTCTTCTTTGGGGATAAGGAAAATTGTTGAGATTTTTAGAACTTTTTTTGAGATTATCCAGATAGATTTTTCCGCTATTTTTCGGGATTTTTGTAGCTAAGCCTAGAGATGGGTGGGGTGGTGGGTTATAGGTCCCCAAATCTCCCAGAATTTCCCTGAATCAACCCGAAACTCCCCAAATCAACCCGAATCAACCCGAATCTCGAAACTCCCCGAATCTACCCAAAACTCCCCGAATCAACCCGAATCAACCCGAATCAACCCGAATCAACCCGAATCAACCCGAATCAACCCGAATCAACCCGAAACTCCCCGAATCAACCCAAAACTCCCTGAATCAACCTGAAACTCCCCAAATCAACCCGAATCTCCCAAAACTCCCCTGTCGAAGAGTATTCCGAATAGTACTCTGAACAGTTTATAGGAACACTGAACAGTTGAATATTATTGTATTTCTCATATTATTACTATAGTTCACGCGGTTATGCGGTCAGCGGTTTCATAACGTCATGTCATGCGCTCATGACTACGAGGTCAGACACTCTTGCATGAGTTTCACTTCGAAAGCCGCCATTGTTGTAATCTGTGTTGAGTTTAGGCGTTTATTTATTTACTTCTATACTTATCGTCGTCGTACACTTATATTATTGGTGCCATGACCAGGATACATGGCAGAATCTCTACAGAAACTTCAAGCCTCACGAGCGGGCTATAGAGCTGATCTAACACAAACACTGAAGAAATCAACTAAAATCATGGCAAAGGAAACGCCAAGTGAAATAGATCTCGTATCCTTAAAGAATATCGTCGAACAACTGGCGAGGAAGAAGACCATTTTAACCGGGCTAGACGAAAAAATCGCTGCTGCGATCGAGGAACCCGGCGAACTTGAAAAGGAGATCTTCGACACGGAGGTCATCCAGGAAGATATTGACGAGGCGTCTTCTCAGATAAGTAGATTTATTCACTATGCAGTATCCGTTAAGAAACCTCCACCGAATACGCCACCCCAGTAGTAGTACTCTACTCACAGATTCAACAAGCCCCTCTGGGAACTCTATCGACTCCTGGACCATCAGGGATCCCAACAAGTAGCCAAGTAGAACCTGTAGCAACTCTACAAAATGCTCAAGTTTCAACACAACCACCCCTACAAGACCCACCAGTAAACACACCAAGTTCTCAGCCAACCCCTTTGGGTAACCACAGTAGTCACCCACCCAAATTGAATCTTCCAACCTTTTCGGGAAACCCGCTATACTGGTTCACATTCTGGGATTCATTTGATGCTGCAGTTCATTCCAGCTCAACCCTTGGGGGGGGGGGGGGGGGGGGGGGGGGGGGGGGGTACACAGAAGTTCAGTTATCTCAAGGCTCAGCTTGTTGGGGATGCTTCAAGAGCTGTGGCTGGTTTTCCCCTCACTAACAGTAATTATGAACAAGCTGTTAATCTTCTGAAGGAACGCTTTCGCCAGCCTAGCAAAATAATCAACGCACATATGCAAGCCCTCCTGGACTTTGCAAGTCCCACTAATCAATTAGCAAGCTTGCAACCATTCCATGACACTTTGGAAAACCATGTAAGGGATTGGAATCACTTGGAAGATCACATGACAACTATGGGGACCTCCTTGTCCCAATTGTTCTGGGAAAGCTACCCCATGCTTTGAGAAAAAACCTGGCTCGCAACCATGATAGTCCTGAATGGAAATTTCAACAACTCAGAGAATCTATTCTTAAGGAGATCCGAATCCTTGAGGCTGGCGTCCTTGTAAATTCATCAAGTGAAACCCTTCCTGGAGCTTCCTCCACAGTCACTGGCTCCTTTCTCACACAAACTGGAGGATACCAGTCAGACCCCCAAGATTCAAGCCACCCAAAGCCACAAAAAAGTGCACGTACTGCAAAGGCCCCCATCATGCATACCATTGCCATGTGATTGTCAACAAAGGTGGTCTATAGTTAACAGGGAGAGACTTTAATTCAACTGCCTGGGAAATCACAGGCTTTCTGTTTGCCAATCGAAGTACTGTTGTCACAAATGTAAAGGGAAACATCATACCCGTCTCTGCTCAGATACACCAAGGGAGACCCCCACTGATCCAACTTCAGTCCTCAAACCAAGAGTCAACAACCAGCAGCATCACCCGTTCATGCTACCCTTGCACCGGTCAATCCCGTATCTCCAGTTAGTATCCCGACAAGTTGTGGTCAAACCACACTACTGAAAACAGCTGTGTCCATGGTCTGTACAGACCATGTCCGTTGTGAAGCCAACATTCTCTTTGATGAAGGTGTGCAACGCTCCATTATCACTCGCGCCCTTGCCGATCAACTTGGTTTACCGTCTTCAGAGAGTGAGTCCATTTCCTTATCAGCCTTCGGAGCTCAAATCTCAGCCAGCAGACAGTTACCTGTCACCACTATCAATGTTGTAACAGCTTATGGAGAGAAAATCCCATTACGTGTCTTTGTGGTAGACAAGATAACCACACCTCTTCAAAATCATCTCCGTCAACACATCCAAGACATACCCCACCTCAAAGGACTGAGACTTGCTCATCCTATTACATCGGATAAAAACTTTGACATATCTCTATTGATTGGAGCAGATCACTACTGGGACATCGTCGAAGACACGATCATCCGTGGGCAGGGACCAACTGCTGTAGCATCCAAGCTTGGTTACCTCTTATCTGGACCATTGCAAACCCCCTCTGTCAAACCCTCTGACACTGTTGTCGACTTGTTACACACGCTGTCATCTACTAAGAATGAAGAATTCGATCTGGAACAATTTTGGTCTTTAGAATCTATGGGCATCTCCCCACCAGCAGAGAAGGATGATCATGTGGCCTTCCTGGAAAACTACCTCATAGAGTGCAAGAAACTCGAATGGCAGCTACACTGCAAAGTTTCCTTGGAAAGAAGATTCACCCTCACTCCCTTCAAATTACACTAACTGTACAAGGCGCACACAATCTATGGTCCGTCGACTTGCTTGCACGCCACATCTCCCTGAAACCTATGGAAAAATAATCAATGAACCACAAGCGAAGAGGATTCATTGAGAAAGTTGATGAAGAAAAACCTACAGACAGGGCTCACTACATTCCACACCACCCCATCAAGAAGGATTCAGCTACTACACCCATCAGAATTGTCTATGACTGCAGTTTTCATCCATCACGAAACACCCCAAGCTTGAATGATTGTCTTATGGTTGGCCCTCCCTTTCTAAATGATATGTGTTCCATCTTCCTGCGGTTCCGCACGTTCACCTATGGCCTGTCAACAGACATCGAGAAGGCATTTCTCCATGTTGGTCTTCATGAGAGTGATAGAGACTTCACCAGATGTTTCTGGTTATCTGACCCAAAGGATCCGGAAAGCAAATTCCAAGTCTTTCGTTTCAAGACCGTCCTGTTTGGCTCAACCAGCTCCTCTTTCATGTTGAATGCCACACTTCATCGCCACTTGAAAATTATGATTCGCCTGTTGCTGAAGACATGAAGGACAACGTTTATGTGGACAACGTCATTTCAGGCTGCGACCGAAAACTGGAAGTCATTACCTATTACGAAGAGGCGAGGTCAATCATGAATGCAGCCCACTTCAACCTGCATTCATGGGCATCAAATATGAAACTGCTGATGAAACTGCTGATACCGACAACATTGTAAACATTCTCGGATTGAAATGGAACCCCTCCACTGATACCCTCAGTCTGACACCAAAGGAAACCTACTCAACACCAAGCCACCCTGTCACCAAACGCATTGTGTTGCAAATTTCATCTAAGACCTATGATCCACTTGAACTCTTGTCTCCTGTAAACGATCAAGGCTAAACTCCTGATGCAAGAACTGTGGCAACAAAGGCTCGAATGGGATGAACCACTTCCACCTGAACTCAGAACCAAATGGGACAGTATCGCAGATGATATTCAAGAAGCCAGCAAGACTACCCTATCAAGACGTTTCTTTTCACAATCTGAGACACAGACCTCCACAACCTATCTTCACATGTTTGCTGATGCTAGCCCTAAGGCATATGGAGTTGTCGTCTATATCTCCAATGGTAACCAGTCCTCCCTGGTCATGGCTAAATCTCGTACTGCCCCCTTGAAGAAGTTGACCTTACCGCAATTGGAGCTCATGGCGGCACTAATAGGTACAAGGCTGGCCAACTTCGTGTACCACGCCCTCAAGCCAAGGTACCCCAACTTAAAGATCAAGCTGTGGTCTGATAGTGAAATAGTCCTGCACTGGCTACACAGCAAGAAACCATTGAAACAGTTTGTCGAAAACCGCACTAGAGAGATCAAGAGTCTGTTCCCTGTAGCAGATTGGAATCATTGCCCGACGAATGACAACCCTGCTGATTTGCTCACTCGAGGGATCAATGCAGAACAGCTACACACCTCATCTCTATGGAAACATGGTCCGCCTTGGATGCCATCTGAGTCACAGTCCCTCACAGGTCCTTCACATGCACCTCTCCGAAACAATTGATGCGGAAGCCACCACAGACAAACCTGGTCATACCCAATCAGTACGGGAGGAGAATCACTTCACTCCTTTACCCTTTGACTACCACATCACTGATGATGACCTAGCTGATCCTGACTTTGGTGATGATTCGGACATGAGGCGACGAGTGAAGATGCAAGCACTCATCCTCCAACGTTTCTGGAGCAGATGGAGACATGAGTATCGTACGACCGGAACCAATAAGCAGTCCATCCAGAAAGGAGAAGTAGTGTTAGTTCACGATGATAGCCCCCGATCAACCTGGAAGTTGGCCGTCATTGAAAGTCTGATCAAGGGAGGAGATGGCTTGGTTCGGGCCGCAAACATCCGTACGAAAACTGGCTGCACAAACAGACCAATCACTAAACTTTATCCACTGGAGGTGTCAACAAACGCGACAGATCAAGAGAACCCACCGAGAAATGATGATATCAATCAACAAGCCACTGCAGTTGCATCTTCAAGACAGAACAGACTTAGAAGAGCCACGGCCTCTGAAGCATTGAGGAAAATCTCAGAATGGGCGAGAAGCATTCGCGTGCCCCCGGAGGATGTCGAAGAGTATTCCGAATAGTACTCTGAACAGTTTATAGGAACACTGAACAGTTGAATATTGTTGTATTTCCTCATATTATTACTATAGTTCATGC
>MU825537.1:0-28577 GCA_029204205.1 Desmophyllum pertusum | reverse complement strand
CAATCCCATTTAATCCCATTTTATCCCTTTTATTAAATGTATTTATTATTTTTATAAGTGTTTTTTTTTAACTCTAATAGTTTTATTATTTGTGAACGACTATAGACATCATGTCAGAGTTGCGAGGAAAAATGTCGGCCAGTACAGGGAACTATTTAGCCAAGACCTCGGCCACATATGACAAGCCTTCATTAAATTTAGCCTTTATCTCTTCAGCCAGGATTTACGATTTCGCTCCAAAGAGCAGACGAGTGGTTTCCAACTACAAAACATCTAAGAATTATGCGGTGGACGATTAGGCAGGCATTTGTTCAATAGTGTATTCCTTAACACCACTAACGAGCGTGATTTGCACTTAAATATAAATTTCATTGATTATTTTATTGCGTTTTAAATTAATGACATATTTTTGATAGAGGGTATGTGTTTTTTCCTGTCGCTGTCCTTTTTATTTTAAAAAATTCTGTTGCAGAATAATTTTGGAATCAATAATTTCATTATTATTGGCCAATAAGGAATGGGAAGCGTAAGAATTTAAGGCAAATTAGAGAGAAGAAGAGAAGAAGTAAAACGAGCAGATTGAGAGAGGATAGAGAACTTATTACTGATATGAATGCAGGTTTATTTACAAGGAAAATGACATGTGAAAACACTTGAACTATTTGAATTTTTTCTATGAGACATTTTCATTGTTTTGGGTTTTTCATTCCTCTGGATAACAGCATGCACTCACTGTCCACCACAATTGATTATGTGGCAACTTTTGCCTTCTGGTACTGATTTCAGTGACAGTTATTGACAGTTCTCAAGCAGTTTTCCCAATCGGCCACTATAAAAGCAAACTTGAGTACGATCATTGTTCAGAGAATTGTAAGTTGAGCATGGAGTTACAGATCATTAAACAGGTATGAAAGCAGCAATAGTCCCTCGGGGGTATCTTCGTAATTGGAACAGAGATAATTCCGCTACCAAAAGTTCCTCTTACAAAACTGGTATGAGATCGGTTTCGATTGCTGAAGCCACGGATTTCCCTTTTTGGCGAGATCCGTTTGGATTCGCCAGGACGAGGGACTCGGCTGTGGTCTTCCAACCGAACCTTTACGAAAGAACAAATTCACTGCAACGGGTTCTGCAGTTAGAGCCTCCATCGACCGCGTTATCAATAGCCTGCAGCTGGAAATACGGCGCCGCGAGTGTCAACGCCAGCACCTATGGCGTACCAGAGGAGGCATAGTCGCTATACTAAGGAAAAGCAAACAAAGAAAAATATATCTGAACAGTGTTCTTTGAATCGGCCACTATAAAAGCAACTTGAGTACGACCATTGTTCAGAGAATTGTAAGTTGAGCATGGAGTGAAGATCATTGAAACAGTGTGAAAGAAGCATAAGTCTCGGGTATCTTCGTAATTGGAACAGAGATAATTCCCTACCAAAGTTCCTCTTACATATTTTGGATGGATTTTTTTTACATTCATGTGGGCAAACAAATACCACTTATGACTGGTTTCGCAACTGAAACATGTACATGGGCAACGATTTATAAGGCATTTGTTATAAATAGTGCCTTATTTCAACCTTTTTATTTTAATTACATCGCGGCAGAATAATTTTGAAATTACGAATTTACTCTTGCCAATACGGAATGACGAGTAAGAAGTGAAAGCCACATTAGTCCAAAGAGAGAGAAGCAAATCATGGAGAAAAGAGAGGATAGAGAACTTATTAAATATGAGGATAAGACTTGAACTATTTGAATTTTGCATTTTTCTTCTATGATACATTTTTCATTGTTTTGGTTTTTCATTCCCCTTGTCTATATAGATAGTGCATGGATGTCATTAATCACATCCTTGTGCAACTGTAACCACCCCTCACGAGACACCATTTTACTTTACACAAATTTAAGGCATTTAAATAGTACCTTCTTCCATTAACAAATGTATTGATTATTTTATTGAGTTTTCTGAAACTAGTGACAATGTTTGTAGTGTTTATGTGTATGTATGTAGGGTAGGGTAGTTATTTTATAAGTGTTGTTTTTAACTCTACTATAGTTTTCTTATTTTCTTCATTGATATATCCCTGCTTACGTTTTTTTTTTTTCATTTTCAGATTGTGAAAGACTATAGACATCATGTCAGAGTTGCAAGGAAAAATGTCGGCCAGTACAGGGAACTATTTAGCCAAGACTCGGCCACATATGAACAAGCGCTCATTAAATTAGCCTTATCTTCACCAGGATTTACGATTTTGCTCCAAAGAGCAGACGAGTGGTTTCCAACTACAGTGTGCGGTGCACGATTAGAAGGCATTTGTTCAATAGTGTATTCTTTAACACCACTAATGAGCGTGATTTTCACTTAGATATAGATTTAATTGATTATTTTATTGCGTTTTAAATTAATGACAATATTTGTTAGAGGGTATGTGTTTTTCCTGTCCTGTCCTGTCCTTTTTATTTTTAAAATTATGTTGCAGAATAATTTTGGAATCAATACTTTATTATTGCCAATAAGGAATGGGAAGTAAGAATTGAAGGCAAATTAGAGAGAAGAAGAGAGAGAAGTAAAATGAGCAGAAGAGAGAGGATAGAGAACTTATTAGAAAGGAAGAGGTGATTTACAAGGAAATGACATGTGAAAACTTGTGAACTATTTGTAGAGCATTGAGTTTGTGTTGAGTAGAGACAACTTATGTTGAAAGCACTAACTGAAAAGTAATAAATTACAAGTTAACAAGACATTTGTCAAAGTTGATTTAGCCGAAGCTGATCCCCATAAAAAGGCTAAGTTAACAACTACATGGTGGCTGAATCGAGTTTTGTTTCCGACGGGCGGACAATTTTTTCCACCTCCGTGGCTGGTCCGACAAGCCGCAAAGTGCTTGCCTCTTCATCACGGCCGGAACATTCCGTCTCTACTACGGGAGGGTCGTGCTTTTTGAACATTGTTGACCGCTTTCTCAGAGACCCACTTGTTAAACTTGTGAACTTTGTTGAAAGCCCTTGTGGTTTTTGAAGACGAAGCTGACGTTGTAACGTTATTCAAGATTTCAACTTTTATTCCAGAGCAAACCGTCGTTTCACCCTCAGGACTAACCTAGAGAAGCCACAGTAGCACGTAAGAACTTTCAGAACACTTTCACCTCCATGTACTTTATGTTCCAAGTGTACATAAGTGTACCAAGTCAGTACATAAGTGTACATAATTTTATATAACATCAATTTAGACCCATCAAAAAAAACTGTATATATATACCATCATTTCTTTCCATCAATTTAGTTGTCGTATATTATTAGTGTATCCATTTATGTCTTTTTTTTATCTTTTCACATGTTTCATGTCCATGTTTTTCATCGTCCTCATGTTCATCAGTGTCAGAGAGAGTCTTTGGCTATTTTCAATATTGTTTCATTTATCTTACTTATTTGATATTCACGGCTTTCAAAGGTTTACCTAAAATAAGTCGGCTGACAGATTCTGCAGTGGTAATTACTGTATGAAAAAGGCTAACAGCCCAACTTCACTTATAGTACGTAACACGTTCTCCGGCGAAGAAAACAGTTAGTAAATAGCCAATTTGTACTTGCAATATGGAAGAGGCACAACACGCAGCTCTCCAAACGCTTTTAGACAAGGTATAGTGGGTAAATTACACACCGATATGGAAAAGGAAGCCCACACACACAACTTCAATCTTGATCTATTGCAACAATCCCTTGATTCTCATATGGAATCAGGCAAAAATTAACCAAACATGACTTAAAACCAGCATTTTTGGAGGACTTTCCTCCCAAGACGCCATGGAATGGCTCGATTTTTATGATCGTATGGCTAAAATCAATAACTGGGATGAGTCATTACAAGCTGGCCCCCATAAAAAGGCTAAGTTAAACTTATCAGTCTAATAGTAAATAAACTGATCACTATTAGTTTTAGCATGGAATTGTTTTTTTATATAATTTGTTTTTCTTCACCTCCCGCCTCGAATAGCCCTGCTAATTTGCAGGAGGTGAAAATCTATGTATTTTAACCTAAGACTTAATAAAGCTTGTTGTTGTTGTTGTTGTTGTTGTTGTTGTTGTTGTTGTTGTTGTTGTTGTTGTTGTTGTTGTAACTAATAGAACCTGGTCAACAAGGAACCAAGACAAAACTGGGTAAAACAATATTCAGACATGCCAATCACAGATCAGGATTGAAAATCAACACATTATCCTAATGTTAATGGAAAACATAATGAATCACAGACACAGCAGCAATGCAATGAGCCAAGTGCAAAAAGATATAGAGCCCCAATTTTGGTTGCTTAAATTAACCATTGGTTAAGACCCCCTCCCGCCCAGATTTCCAGAGCCCTCAACCCCCCTCCTGCGAGAAATTCTAGCAATGCTATCTGTCAAGGGGGGGGGGGTGATTTTTTCTGGAATAACCCATTCCAGATCAGTTCAACATTGGTAAAATTGTTCAAATTAACCAGTCCAGATCAGTACAAAGAGATAGTAGGTAAGATTACTTATCTATCTTGACTCAAATGATACCAAACAGATTTACCCACCAACCGAGGACAACAAAACTCAACCAGTATTTAATAGCGACCTTCAGATCGGAGTACGAGTACGAGATTGACTATGATTACAAGTTTCGAATTTCAAATCAGTCGCGTTCCCAGATCCCTCACCCCTCCCTGTTGCTGATCAGTAGAGAAGGAGGCTCTAGGAACAAGATTGGTTTTTGATATACAATGTACAGTTGAACCTCTCTACAACAGGCACTCTGGTGCGGAATTACATGTTGTAACTGGCCGTTGTAGAGAGGTAGCAGTTGGAAGAAGGTTTCAATAAGAGTGAAAGTATGGATAAACGTACGATTGGGACGAAAAATCCTGGCCGTTGTAGAGGTGGCCGCTATAGAGAGGTGGCCATTAGTGGAGGTTCGACTGTAATCCCTGTGCACAATAAGGTTTGATACTCGTACTCCAAGTTGCTAATATCAACCTAAAATCTGCCCAATTAGCCTCTTAGATTACATTAAAAGTAAAGATCAATATTAATACACACTCACTTGAAGTCATTTCCTGGTCAAACTGGCCACCACATGTATCAAGTGTAAAATCAATGGCATGTTTATTTACCAATATCATGCCATTTCTTATTACAAAACACAGCATGTTTTCATTGTGCATTTTGCAACAAGAAATAAATGATGTCAATAACTAACATGGCATTGATATTTGGTCTTGAAGTCATCTCTTAAGTTGGTACATCATCAGTCCGATCTCCTAATGGAGAGTTGGTACAATGTAATGTTATTGGCTTCATATGCAGGACTGGTCACTGACTCTACAATTTCAGAAATATGTATATTAAAATATATTGGAAACAAATTATGTTCCTGATTGTAAAAGACTGATAAACTACAGTTAAACGTATAATTTAACATTTCAATGCATTATGTAGTAAAACTCTGATAATACACCCCCCCCCCCCCCCCCGGAAATAGCCCAAATATCCAAATATCCTTCTAATGAGCCCATAGGCTTGTATTTAGATTGATAATCCATCAAAACTTTTTCTCGCGCGCGATTGGTCTAAACACGTCACGTGACGCAGCCAAAACTGGGGAATATCCGGGTGATATTCCCAAGTGATATTACCCAGTTTGGAAAATTTGCGTTTCACGTTCGCAGGTTCAGTTTTCTTCTCAAATAAATTGCTAAATTAAATAAAACTGATTGTTTTGAACAGACTATAAATATTTTTTGAACGCCAACAGAATAATTTTGATGTTTAACAGCTTGGCCGACCGAGATCTTCCACGGCAAACAGAGCGGCCTTGTGAAAAAATATTTGAAGGATAATAACTGCAATAGCCTCCATTTGGCTTCAAAAATATGCTCGGATATTTGTCCTTGCGACATTATCTGTTCCTCGAAGCTCACAGTTTTCCTCGAGCTTCGCTCTCGGAAAACTGTTCTCTTCTCGGAACAGATAATGTCCTGCGGACAAATATCCGAGCATATTTCCTCGCCAAATGGAGGCTATTGTTTATTTAGCTGCTTAAGAAAGAAATATCTTCTTCCAATAAATTATTATTATTATAAGCCCCCTATATTGTAGAACTCATTTTGTACTGCTCTGTAGACTGCATAACTTGTTTTGTGTTTCATATTGTTTTGTTTATGGAGATTTAGATAGATAGAAAAACTTTAGATAGAAAACTTTATTTACGTGTCAAGCCTTCTAGCCTGGGAAAATCCCATACTAATTTGGGGACACAAATTAGTATTCTGCAGGCAATATTCTTTATGCACCTAATGCATATGCACCTACCTTCAAAACACTCAGTATTAAAATGCAAAATTCCTTCAAATAATAACCGATGTCAACTACAATGTAGAAATTAGTTGTTTTTTTTTTTTTTTTTTTTTTCCCAATTAAATTGACTTTATTTCATTACAAAGACAAAAATGTTACAGAAATTACAAACATTACAAATTATTTCATATATACAATAGATTAGCTACAACAGCCGCGCAATAGCTGCTGTGCATTAACTTATAATTAGGTTCTAATATAGTTTAAAATTTAATTAATTATGATGGAAACAACTAATTACACAAATAGAGAATTGAATTACAATATACTTACTATACAACAAGTAATGTAAATATTAATTATAAATACTATACAGTCACAAATACACGCGCAGTAACAAAAGGAAAATAAAAATTATAAACTTAGAGTGGAAAATTATCTGTCCATTTATTATAAAAAGTTGTTAAAGCATTATTCTTGGTGGAAATGTATTTTTCTATTTGATATTTGATTTTAACTTTAAGTTTGAAACCTTCGATATTTGGAAGTACATGCATCCTCCTGCAATCCCATAAATATACTTTACCAATTAATATTAGATAATTTTGTAAGGGCATGACGATGTTATAATACCAATGATGATGTCTTGTAGGCAGAGGACTTGATATTGTTTTGTTATTGTAAAGTGGTATTGTTCAAAAATTTTCCAAAATAAATTTGAATACGGACAGTAGAAGAGAAAGTGGTGTAATGTTTCTGGTTCGTTGTTGCAAAAAGTACATTCATCGTGCTCACTATATCCAATTTTAAATAATTTCGTATTAATGTAAAGTATCGAGTTTAAAATTTTGTATTGAAAGGCTTTGACATAAGGCTCGTGCGCTATAGTATGGGGAAGAATGAAGGCAAGTTTCAAATCTTCTAAAGATAAGTTAAAATCATGTTTTAGTCTCTGTGCATTATTAGGTAGTTGAGCTTTTTTACTAATTATCAAGGCGTAGTAGTCTTTTGATTTCTTCTTTGTTATATCAAAAATAATATTTCCCAGGTGATTTGTTGTTTTGAAAGCTGTCTAAGATAACCTTGATTTCTTCGAAAGTTATTTCACCTTCACAAGATTGTTGTTGCTCTTCTGATAATTTAGGTATACAGTGGAACCTCGATATAACGATACTCGATATAACGATGTTCCCGGTATAACGATCAACATTTGACAGCCCGGCAAATGTTACAGTAAATGTATGGAGAAAACTCCCGATATAACGATACTCGATATAACGATATTCCCGATATAACGATCACAATCTGGCAGCCCAAACGTAAAATTTACCCCGATATAACGATAAAATCAATCATCGCGCGATGAAAAAGGAGGCTTAACACTTGAAAATATATGACAATACTCCCGGGAAATACTTTCCCTTTATAATTTAGTTCTCATTGCATAAGGACTGTAACGTGTCTGTCAACAGCTTGTTACGATAGGGATTTGTACAGTACATGACAAATCAATTATTAACAATACCCCGATATAACGATATTTTTGGCTCTTTTCCCGAAAAATCGTTATATCGGGAATTCGTTATTACGATCTCCCGATATAACGATCTAATTTGGTCGGTCCCTTGGCACATCGTTATATCGAGGTTCCACTGTATTTAAGTTACTCAAAAAAGCTTCCCCCGCGGTTTTGTTTTCCATGTCTGTAGATTTCGATTTATACAGATTCTGGTAAAATCGTTTCTGTTCATCAAGTATTTTGAAGGGGTCAGTTGTAATAGAACCGCTTACAAGCAATTTTCTTATGTGCTTTTTAACATGATTCCGTTTTTCTAAATTTAAAAAATATTTTGTGCTTCTCTCTCCATGTTCGTGCCATCGAGCTCTTGCTCGAATAATTATACCTTGTGTTTTTGTTTCATAGAAAAGTTCAATAATTTCTTTTGCTTCATTTAAAAGGTTTTGGTTTAAAGCATTGGGCTCTTCTTCAT
This sequence comes from Desmophyllum pertusum, assembly GCA_029204205.1. Classification (NCBI taxonomy): domain Eukaryota; kingdom Metazoa; phylum Cnidaria; class Anthozoa; order Scleractinia; family Caryophylliidae; genus Desmophyllum; species Desmophyllum pertusum. The sequence continues at coordinate 20,272 of MU825537.1, read as the reverse complement.
ACTTCTTTGTTGCTTCTTCATATGCACTTTGTAAAGTTTTTTCCTGTGCCCTTCGTTCTTTGGCTCTTTGTTTAGAGTACAACATAGCATGGTATCGAATATTGTATTTAAACCAGTCCCATTCACAACGTTTATCGGACAAATTATTTGTGCCTGATGTTTTCCATTGCGGAATATTATTTTTCAAATCATTAAGATAATTTTCATCTTCAAGAAGAGAAACGTTCATTTTCCAAAAGCCAGGACCCTTTGCTTCTTGATTCGAATCGGCCAGAACTAACTCAATCGCTGCATGATCTGTTTTAATCGCTGGAGTAATGTCCGTTGAATTTACGAAGTCTTGCAAATTGTTTGATATTAGCCAATAGTCCAAACGACAGAAAATTTGTGGTGATCTTTGGCTCCAAGTGTAACTTTTAGATTGAGGATTTTTAATTCTCCAAATATATACCAGATCCAATTCGTTTTGTAAACATTGAATATTTTCTATTACCATTTCCCTCGGAAACATTACACCACCCTTTTTGTCAAGTTTTGGATTTAGAGGGCAGTTAAAATCACCTCCAAAAATTATATTTTCTTCACAATCTAAATCTTCTGTTTGCAACGTTTTGAGTAGATTTTTAAAGAATTTGCATGTTATTTTTTGTCTTTATTTGGTGCGTAGATGTTCAACTAATACGTAAACCTTGTCTTCGATGTCTACATTTAAAACAACAAAACGCCCCAAGGGATCTATAGTAGTTTTTTTAATTGAACACCGCAAGAATTTGGGCTTCCATGTGAACAATACATTTTACTACCCCATTCATTTGTCCATTGTTTCTCTGATTCCTCTTTTGAAAGTGTTTCTTGCAGAAATATAATGTCTGCTTTTCTTTTACGACACCACGTAAATTTGTATTCATGGCAATTATTCATATTATTATTCTGGGATTTCATTTGGATGTGTACGTACATTTCTTTAAAATACGGAACCGAGATCTTTTTCCACTCCGAAAGAAAGATACATGTAAAAAACAAAAAACAGATATGCAAACACAAACACATAGTAAACAGATAACCTATCATTTACCCCGTGTGTTTTCAAAGCATTGGTAAAATGGAAGACATGAAGCAGCTAAATTGACGAGCCAAATTCTCCGAGCTTCATCGACGCTACACGCCTGAAACAAGGTTAGGCCGTTTGTATATATGCTGTATTTTATCATACTTAGAAATAAGCGAAAACAAATCGGTAGTTTTTTCAAAAGTCGAACAAACTTGAATATCTTTAAATTCACAAATTACGCAATAAACATCTTGTTCTTCATTCGCTTATAGCTTTTCCTTGGAGTTTCCGATCTTTTCCGATTATTCAGCAAAGTTTTAGATAACGTTAAGCTTTCCAATTATAGGTGCGATATAATAATTATTTTAGCGTTCTTGCAAACAGCTGAAGAAATACACAAGCATATCATTTTGAAGTGAAAATTAAGCAGTGAACTGTGTAGCAATTTCTGTGCAGCCGTTTTTGTGGAAACTTGCTCACAGTAAACCTTGAAGTCTTGGAACTTATTGAACGTAATTAGAAAAAAATCTATCTTCGTTTTATGAAAAATATTCGCGTTTTCTTAGAAAACAAGGTCTTTTAATAACGCTTGTATCTCTTAATCGTTTATTCCGATTGCCCTCAAATTAAAAGCCTTCTATAATTGGAAGATTCCTTGTTTAGATTACCAAAAATTACAGAAATCGGTTAACGCTTTTCATGCGGAAAATTAGTTTTTAAAAAGGGAGCCTCCGCTCCAATAAATAACCGCGGGCCACCTTAAGGTCCTCGAGTGTTGAGTGGTTGCATACCTAATTATTGTATTCATTTAAAACGCAACCATTCATATTCATATTCCCCAGTGCATTGAGGCGTATTACCGTAAGAATTGAATGAGCAGAAAATATACAATGGCAGCGGATTAAAAACCGGATATCTGACTGACCAAAGTACAGCAACTCAAAGTTAATGACATGCGAGGTCCTAAAATTAGTTTCATAACCAATTCCAGACAAACAGTCCGTATTTTAGCGCAAGAGTCGGGCTGAACGTGGCCCGAAAAGGATCTGGAACGAGCGTGGAAATTATGAGTGGGGCGTGCGTCGCGCACAAATATCTCGAGAAAAAGAGAGACTGTTTTGCAGTCTAGACCAGAGTGCACAGAACAGACACTATATTTTCAGACCAAAATGCGATCGTAGGTTCGAGCCCTAATTAAAAAAAATACTTTTCTAAGTTAGACGAGGAAACATGTTTTGCTTCAAATTTTGTTCTGGTCCTTTATAACCATACTGAACTTTCCATTCAGTTGACGACCTGATGGGCCTTTATCACAGGCGGCCATGTTGGTAAAAACAATAGCTTTTTATTCCGCAAGGTCCCCCAAGCCTCGCATTCAGACGTTTTACAACGAGTTTACGCGGGGTTTCAGATGCGGAAACAAAGGTTTTAAATCCTCTGGGATTTAAGATGAAATCCTCTGGGATTTAAGATGGCCGCCGCGTGATCAAGGTCCATGACGCCGATCAGTCAGGCATGTCCTGCCACAATAGTCTTTCAATCTAACTCCACCCAGAGTACAATAGCGAACATGTGCACTGAACATGCAAAACGAGTGCAAATACAGTTGAAACTCTTTGCAACTGCCAAGCTGGGGCAGAATTAAAGGTTAATTCGGCCCTCGTTAGGCCTGATTTATCGTCAATTTTTAGTCGCATTTCTGACACTCACGTCGATTGTAGCCTGAGATCAGGCTCCTGAAGAAAATTTGCGAGCGAAGCGAGCCGAGTCGCTGCCTGGGGCGAGAACGAAAGCCGTCGCTTTCGTTCTGCAGCGACTCGGCTTGTTTCGCTCGCAAATTTTCTTCAGGAGCCTGATTTCAGGCTACGTCGATTGTAATTCAAGTTCCAGAAAACTCGCTGTGCGCAATGCACACATAAATAAGTTTATGTTTCAAGTTTATTTATATCACCACACACAGATGGAATAGGAGGTGCGAGAAAGCCTAAAGAGAAACCATAAGGCTTATAACATTAAAGGAGCGATGTCCCGATATTTTAAGTCATTTTTGCGAAGTGCAAAATCACCATTAAATTGAAGGCCTCGAAATAGTTCTTTACTAAGGTAGAAAAACACCAAAGAGGTGATAATAAACCAAACAGGAACAAGGATGGTTTAGGATGGACAAGATTAAGACGGATTGCGAACGGTGAACTTGAAAAAAAATTGCCATTTTTTTCAAGATGCGCCATCCGTGACTTAGCCCCTTTGATACAAAATTATTAAACAATAGCAAAGTAGAATTGCAACGTAGTCGAATCAAGTAGCGAGATTTCTGCAGTTTGAATTACATTCGAGGCGACTTTTATGTGTCGTATAAACTAGGTTAACTTAACACTGCCACGAGAGACAATGCAAATTTAATGTTTCTTTGATCAACATATCTTGTTTTTATAAATTTCTTATGAAAATGACCTCGAAACGAGCAATTATTGTTTCATTATACAGCAGATGAGAATACTGGAAACGGTTCAATGACCCAGCCATAAACCATTCCTGTACTCTTGTACGTGCTAAATACAGTCCAAGCTCCGGAAAGCGGACACCCTCGGGAAGCACAAAGTGTCCGCAACTGGAGCTGGCAGCTTACGGACCCTTTCGGGAATGTGTAAATACAGAGTTTGTTTGAGCTAGAGTTCAAACGGGGATTTGTCAAGGCGACCGTATGTAGAGCTGTCCGCTTACGAGAGTGTCCGCTCAGAGAGCTTCTACTGTATGTAGTGTATTTGTCCGTGCGAGAATTTCGTCGGCCTCACGTCGTGCATCTTCGCTACTCCTTCGGGTTTTCAGTGCCGAAGCATCCCAGGAACTTTGTGGGAAGCTGTTTCTCCAACTTGACATAAGAGGCTGCAGCGCGTTTGCTGTCGTTGATCCCCACATTATCTTCGGGCTGGGCTCGGAATACCTCGCTAATTGAGCATATATTACGTCGGAGATATCTTCGGGACAATCGTTGTCCGTCACTTCATTGTAATAACACCGTGAAATGTGTTCAAATTTCACTTAAAGATTTCACGCCGATCAAGTTCACGGCGTGATTCGGTTCCATTCCTAACCCGTCCAACCAAGGCAGCTCCAACGGATCATCATCAAATATTCCTGCAATGAAAAAGGGCGTGGTTTTAAATCTCCTTACTGGTTGCCCAATACAGTCAACTCTCGTTATAGCGGACACCCTTGGGACGTAGTTTGGAGTCCGTAATAGCGAGAGTCCGAAATAGCGAGGTATGAAAAATAAGTGGCATTAAATAATCAGAGTCTGGAAGGAAAAGGCGCAAGCAACTGAAGCGAAAAAGCAAAGTCCTGTACCAAGAAATCAATGCGAAAATAAACATTCCGGAAGACTTTAAAAGTGTATTTATACAAGTTGACACATAACGAACAACAAACTGCAGTCTATACATAAATTTATATGAGAAGTTCAATGTGTCCACTTTATCGAGAAGAAGTCTTATATGGATACTGGCGCCCTATAAATATTTTATTATTATTTATTTCTTATATTTCTTATATTTTTTATCGATGTATTTTGATATTTATTTATTTGATGGTGGTGCTGTGGTGACATTTATCCAGCTATTGAAGATTTTATTAGAGCAAGTTTTGTTTTGGCTCTGTTCCTTGGTCCATCCGTGATAATTCTAACAGTTCTTCTGGTGCTGAAAAACAAAGTGTTCATCCAGATTAGAACACGTGATCTTTGGGGCTTGTAACCTTATATAGGTGCAAAACTCTGCGGTTCCTTCTCATGCCAAGCCTTATTGAAACAATTCCTGACCGGTTCTACCTGACCTGTGTCATTGCTTATCACAAATCACCACAGCACTACCACTGATTACACGAGAGAAAACTTTATGATGAGTTCATGAATTTGTAATCAATATTACTTTTTTATAACGTTTGACTCTCGTTGGATTCCCAGTTAGTTTGTGTGAGACTATAAAAAACACTGGTTACAATGTCATGTTACATTTCTTAGCTAAGTAGGTTTGTTTGTTTGTTTGTTTGTTTGTTTGCTTGCTTATTTGCTTGTTTGCTTGTTTGTTTGTTTGTTTGTTTGCTTGCTTGCTAGCTTTTTTGTTTGTTAGTTAGTAAGTTTGTTTGTTTGTTTGTTTGTTTGCTTGCTTGTTTGTTTGTTTGTTTGTTTGTTTGTTTGTTTGCTTGCTTGCTTGCTTGTTTGTTTGTTTGTTTGTTTGTTTGTTTGTTTGTTTGTTTGTTTGCTTGCTTGCTTGCTTGCTTGTTTGTTTGTTTGTTTGCTTGCTTGCTAGCTTTTTTGTTTGTTAGTTAGTTCGTTAGTAAGTTAGCCTACAAAACAGGCGTATTTTGGGCGAGCGAACGCTGAATATTCAATCGAGTGTTTATAAGTCACCATCTTGGATTAGAAAAACATTGGAGGCTTGGGGCGAGTGCAAAAGAACGACGAAGGGAGAGGGAGTCGGGCAGAAAGGCGTTTTACGAATCCAAGATGGCGGCTAAACACTCGAAAAAGACAAACAATCGCAAGCCCACAAACCACCTGCATTGCAAGCTATTAGTAAGTTTGTTTGTTTGTTTGTTTGTTTGTTTGTTTGTTTGTTTGTTTATTTTAAGCAGGGCCTTTACCTGGTTCATCGCTTACTCCACTGCTTGTAGTCCGCAAGAAATGTTTCGAGGCTCTCACACAAAGGATGATGGAGATAAGAAGGAAAATAGCACAAAGTCCAAATGCCACCCAGGAAGCATTCTGAAAAATCACACCAATATTGTTAACGTAGGAAATTTGCTTTGGTTTTCCTTACTAACGCTCGTGTGATGGGGGTGATTTTCAGAACCGCCCTTCTGCGGTGCGATTTGGACTTTGTCGCCTATTTTACTTCTTACCTCTCAAACCTTTCTCCATACTTTGCTGTGAGAGCCTCGAAAACATATTCTTGCGGGACTACAAAGCCAGTGGAGTAAGCGATGAACCAGAGCAGCTAAAGGCCTGCTTAAAATAAACAAACAACCAAACAAACAAACAAACAAACAAACAAACAAACTTACTAAATAGACTTGCAATGCAGCGTGCGTTTGTGGGCTTGCGATGTTTGTCTTTTTCGAGTGCTTTCGCGAACCGCCAACACCTCCGCACTGGACTAGCCTACCAACACACGCCCCCCCCCCTCCCTCCCCTCCACACTTTACTATGCCCTTTTCGACAATACCCCCCTCCTCCCTTCGTTCCGTTCTTTTGCACTCGCCCCAAGCCTCCAATGTTTTTCTACATCCAAGATGGTGGACTTATAAACACTCGATTGAATATTCAAGCCGTTCGCTCGCCCAAAATACGCCTGTGTTTGTAGGCTACCTTACTAACGAACTACACTAACCCCAAACAACAAAAAAGCCGTTCGCCAAGCAAGCACAACAAACAAACAAACCCGCCAAGCAATGCAAGCAAGCAAACAAACAAACAAACAAACAAACAAACACACAAACAAACAAACAAACAAGCAAGCAAGCAAGCCCCAAACAAACAACAACAAAACACAAACAAACCGCCAAGCAAGGCCAAAACAAACAAACAACACATACACACTTACTAACTCCAACAAACAAAAAAGCTAGCAAGCAAGCAAACAAACACAAACACAACCAAACCAAAGCCAAAACAAGCAAATAAGCAAGCCACACACAAACAAACAACAACAAACAAACAAACCTACTTAAGCTAAGAAATGTAACATGACATTGTAACCAGTGTTTTTATAGTCTCACACAAACTAACTGGGAATCCAACGAGAGTCAAACGTTATAAAAAATAATATTGATTACAAATTCATGAACTCATCATAAAGTTTTCTCTCGTGTAATCAGTGTAGTGCTGTGGTGATTTGTGATAAGCAATGACACAGGTCAGGTAGAACCGGTCAGGAAATTGTTTCAATAAGGCTTGGCATGAGAAGGAACCGCAGAGTTTTGCACCTATATCAAGGTTACAAGCCCCAAAGATCACGTGTTCTAATCTGGATGAACACTTTGTTTTTCAGCACCAGAAGAACTGTTAGAATTATCACGGATGGACCAAGGAACAGAGCCAAAACCAAACTTGCTCTAATAAAATCTTCAATAGCTGGATAAATGTCACCACAGCACCACCATCAAATAAATAAATATCAAAATACATCGATAAAAAATATAAGAAATATAAGAAATAAATAATAATAAAATATTTATAGGGCGCCAGTATCCATATAAGACTTCTTCTCGATAAAGTGGACACATTGAACTTCTCATATAAATTTATGTATAGACTGCAGTTTGTTGTTCGTTATGTGTCAACTTGTATAAATACACTTTTAAAGTCTTCCGGAATGTTTATTTTCGCATTGATTTCTTGGTACAGGACTTTGCTTTTTCGCTTCAGTTGCTTGCGCCTTTTCCTTCCAGACTCTGATTATTTAATGCCACTTATTTTTCATACCTCGCTATTTCGGACTCTCGCTATTACGGACTCCAAACTACGTCCCAAGGGTGTCCGCTATAACGAGAGTTGACTTGTATTGGGCAACCAGTAAGGAGATTTAAAACCACGCCCTTTTTCATTGCAGGAATATTTGATGATGATCCGTTGGAGCTGCCTTGGTTGACCGGGTTAGGAATGGAACCGAATCACGCCGTGAACTTGATCGGCGTGAAATCTTTAAGTGAAATTTGAACACATTTCACGGTGTTATTACAATGAAGTGACGGACAACGATTGTCCCGAAGATATCTCCGACGTAATATATGCTCAATTAGCGAGGTATTCCGAGCCCAGCCCGAAGATAATGTTGGATCAACGACAGCAAACGCGCTGCAGCATCTTATGTCAAGTTGGAGAAACAGCCTTCCACAAAGTTCCTGGGATGCTTCGGCACTGAAAACCCGAAGGAGTAGCGAAGATGCACGACGTGAGGCCGACGAAATTCTCGCACGGACAAATACACTACATACAGTAGAAGCTCTCTGAGCGGACACTCTCGTAAGCGGACAGCTCTACATACGGTCGCCTTGACAAATCCCCGTTTGAACTCTAGCTCAAACAAACTCTGTATTTACACATTCCCGAAAGGGTCCGTAAGCTGCCAGCTCCAGCTGCGGACACTTTGTGCTTCCCGAGGGTGTCCGCTTTCAGGAGCTTGGACTGTATTTAGCACGTACAAGAGTACAGGAATGGTTTATGGCTGGGTCATTGAACCGTTTCCAGTATTCTCATCTGCTGTATAATGAAACAATAATTGCTCGTTTCGAGGTCATTTTCATAAGAAATTTATAAAAACAAGATATGTTGATCAAAGAAACATTAAATTTGCATTGTCTCTCGTGCAGTGTTAAGTTAACCTAGTTTATACGACACATAAAAGTCGCCTCGAATGTAATTCAAACTGCAGAAATCTCGCTACTTGATTCGACTACGTTGCAAATTCTACTTTGCTATTGTTTAATAATTTTGTATCAAAGGGGCTAAGTCACGGATGGCGCATCTTGAAAAAAATGGCAATTTTTTTTCAAGTTCACCGTTCGCAATCCGTCTTAATCTTGTCCATCCTAAACCATCCTTGTTCCTGTTTGGTTTATTATCACCTCTTTGGTGTTTTTCTACCTTAGTAAAGAACTATTTCGAGGCCTTCAATTTAATGGTGATTTTGCACTTCGCAAAAATGACTTAAAATATCGGGACATCGCTCCTTTAATGTTATAAGCCTTATGGTTTCTCTTAGGCTTTCTCGCACCTCCTATTCCATCTGTGTGTGGTGATATAAATAAACTTGAAACATAAACTTATTTATGTGTGCATTGCGCACAGCGAGTTTTCTGGAACTTGAATTACAATCGACGTAGCCTGAAATCAGGCTCCTGAAGAAAATTTGCGAGCGAAACAAGCCGCGTCGCTGCAGAACGAAAGCGACGGCTTTCGTTCTCGCCCCAGGCAGCGACTCGGCTCGCTTCGCTCGCAAATTTTCGTCAGGAGCCTGATCTCAGGCTACAATCGACGTGAGTGTCAGAAATCGCGACTAAAAATCTGACGATAAATCAGGCCTAACGAGGGCCGAATTAACCTTTAATTCTGCCCAGCTTGGCAGTTGCAAAGAGTTTCAACTGTATTTGCACTCGTTTTGCATGTTCAGTGCACATGTTCGCTATTGTACTCTGGGTGGAGTTAGATTGAAAGACTATTGTGGCAGGACATGCCTGACTGATCGGCGTCATGGACCTTGATCACGCGGCGGCCATCTTAAATCCCAGAGGATTTCATCTTAAATCCCAGAGGATTTAAAACCTTTGTTTCCGCATCTGAAACCCGCGTAAACTCGTTGTAAAACGTCTGAATGCGAGGCTTGGGGGACCTTGCGGAATAAAAAGCTATTGTTTTTACCAACATGGCCGCCTGTGATAAAGGCCCATCAGGTCGTCAACTGAATGGAAAGTTCAGTATGGTTATAAAGGACCAGAACAAAATTTGAAGCAAAACATGTTCCTCGTCTTACTTAGAAAAGTATTTTTTAATTAGGGCTCGAACCTACGATCGCATTTTGGTCTGAAAATATAGTGTCTGTTCTGTGCACTCTGGTCTAGACTGCAAAACAGTCTCTCTTTTTCTCGAGATATTGTGCGCGACGCACGCCCCACTCATAATTTCCACGCTCGTCTCAGATCCTTTTCGGGCCACGTTCAGCCCGACTCTTGCGCTAAAATACGGACTGTTTGTCTGGAATTGGTTATGAAATAATTTTAGGACCTCGCATGTCATTAACTTTGAGTTGCTGTACTTTGGTCAGTCAGATATCCGGTTTTAATCCGCTGCCATTGTATATTTTCTGCTCATTCAATTCTTACGGTAATACGCCTCAATGCACTGGGGAATATGAATATGAATGGTTGCGTTTTAAATGAATACAATAATTAGGTATGCAACCACTCAACACTCGAGGAACTTAAGGTGGCCCGCGGTTATTTATTGGAGCGGAGGCTCCCTTTTTAAAAACTAATTTTCCGCATGAAAGCGTTAACCGATTTCTGTAATTTTTGGTAATCTAACAAGGAATCTTCCAATTATAGAAGGCTTTTAATTTGAGGGCAATCGGAATAAACGATTAAGAGATACAAGCGTTATTAAAAGACCTTGTTTTCTAAGAAAACGCGAATATTTTCATAAAACGAAGATAGATTTTTTTCTAATTACGTTCAATAAGTTCCAAGACTTCAAGGTTTACTGTGAGCAAGTTTCCACAAAAACGGCTGCACAGAAATTGCTACACAGTTCACTGCTTAATTTCACTTCAAAATGATATGCTTGTGTATTTCTTCAGCTGTTGCAAGAACGCTAAAATAATTATTATATCGCACCTATAATTGGAAAGCTTAACGTTATCTAAAACTTTGCTGAATAATCGGAAAAGATCGGAAACTCCAAGGAAAAAGCTATAAGCGAATGAAGAACAAGATGTTTATTGCGTAATCGTGAATTTAAAGATATTCAAGTTTGTTCGACTTTTGAAAAAACTACCGATTTGTTTTCGCTTATTTCTAAGTATGATAAATACAGCATATATACAAACGGCACCCTAACCTTAGTTTCAGGCGGTAGCGTGCGATGCAAGCTTCGGAGAATTTGCGATCGTCAATTTAGCTGGCCCGATATTCATTGTTTGTCTATCTCATTCGCTCTAGCGCTCGTCTCTCTCTTCCATTTTACCCAATGCTTTGCAAAAACACACCGGTGGGGTAAATGAACACTCAGGTTCATCTGTTTACTATGTGCTTTGTGTTTGCATATCTGTATTTGTATACTTTTACATGTATCATTCTTTCGAGAGTGGAAACAACAGATCTCGGTTCCGTATTTAAAAAGAAATGTACAGTACACATCCAAATGAAATCCCCAGAATTAATAATATGAATTTTAATTAGACGATGGAATACAAAATTGTACGTGGTGTCGTAAAAGTAAAAGCCAGACAATTATATTTCTGCAAGAAACACTTTCAAAAGAGGCGAATCAGAGAAACAATGCGACAAATGAATCGGGCGTAGTACAAATGTATTGTTCATCATGGAAAAGGAAATCCCCAAATTCTTGCTGCCGGTGTTTCACATTAAAAAAAAACTACATATAGATCCCTTAGGGTGCTGGATTTGTTGAGTGTGTAAATGTACAGACCTGCGAAGACCAAGGTTTACGTATTAGTTGAACATCTACGCACCAATATAAAGACAAAAAATAACATGCCAAATTCTTTACAAAATCTACTCAAAACGTTGCAAACAGAAGATTAATAGGATATGATGGAAGAAAATATAATTTTTGGAGGTGATTTATAACTAGACCCTCTAAATCCAAAACTTGACCCAAAAAGGGATGGTGTAATGTTTCCGAGGGAAATGGTAATAGAAAATATTCAATGTTTACAAAAACGAATTGGATCTGGTATATATTTGGAGAATTAAAAATCCTCAATCTAAAAGTTACACTTGGAGCCAAAGATCACCACAAATTTTCTGTCGTTTGGACTATTGGCTAATATCAAACAATTTGCAAGACTTCGTAAATTCAACGGACATTACTCCAGCGATTAAAACAGATCATGCAGCGATTGAGTTAGTTCTGGCCGATTCGAATCAAGAAGCAAAGGGTCCTGAGCTTTTGGAAAATGAACGTTTCTCTTCTTGAAGATGAAAATTATCTTAATGATTTGAAAAATAATATTCCGCAATGGAAAACATCAGCGCACAAATAATTTGTCCGATAAACGTTGTGAATGGACTGGTTTAAATACAATATTCGATACCATGCTATGTTGTACTCTAAACAAAGAGCCCAAAGAACGAAGGGCACAGGAAAAAACTTTACAAAGTGCATATGAAGAAGCAACAAAGAAGTATGAAGAAGAGCCCCAATGCTTTAAACCAAAACCTTTTAAATGAAGCAAAAGAAATTATTGAACTTTTACTATGAAACAAAAACACAAGGTATAATTATTCGAGCAAGAGCCTCGATGGCACGAACATGGAGAGAGAAGCACAAAATATTTTTTAAATTTAGAAAAACGGAATCATGTTAAAAAGCACATAAGAAAATTGCTTGTAAGCGGTTCTATTACAACTGACCCCTTCAAAATACTTGATGAAACAGAAACGATTTTACCAGAATCTGTATAAATCGAAATCTACAGACATGGAAAACAAAACCGCGGGGGAAGCTTTTTTGAGTAACTTAAATACAGTGGAACCTCGATATAACGATGTGCCAAGGGACCGACCAAATTAGATCGTTATATCGGGAGATCGTAATAACGAATTCCCGATATAACGATTTTTCGGGAAAAGAGCCAAAAATATCGTTATATCGGGGTATTGTTAATAATTGATTTGTCATGTACTGTACAAATCCCTATCGTAACAAGCTGTTGACAGACACGTTACAGTCCTTATGCAATGAGAACTAAATTATAAAGGGAAAGTATTTCCCGGGAGTATTGTCATATATTTCAAGTGTTAAGCCTCCTTTTTCACTCGCGCGATGATTGATTTTATCGTTATATCGGGGTAAATTTTACGTTTGGGCTGCCAGATTGTGATCGTTATATCGGGAATATCGTTATATCGAGTATCGTTATATCGGGAGTTTTCTCCATACATTTACTGTAACATTTGCCGGGCTGTCAAATGTTGATCGTTATACCGAGAACATCCGTTATATCGAGTATCGTTATATCGAGGTTCCAATGTATACCTAAATTATCAGAAGAGCAACAACAATCTTGTGAAGGTGAAATAACTTCGAAGAAATCAAGGTTATCTTAGACAGCTTTCAAAACAACAAATCACCTGGGAAATATTATTTTGATATAACAAAGAAGAAATCAAAAGACTACTACGCCTTGATAATTAGTAAAAAAGCTCAACTACCTAATAATGCACAGAGACTAAAACATGATTTTAACTTATCTTTAGAAGATTTGAACTTGCCTTCATTCTTCCCCATACTATAAGCGCACGAGCCTTATGTCAAAGCCTTTCAATACAAAATTTTAAACTCGATACTTTACATTAATACGAAATTATTTAAAATTGGATATAGTGAGCACGATGAATGTACTTTTTGCAACAACGAACCAGAAACATTCACCACTTTCTCTTCTACTGTCCGTATTCAAATTCTATTTTGGAAAATTTTTGAACAATACCACTTTACAATAACAAAACAATATCAAGTCCTCTGACCTACAAGACATCATCATTGGTATTATAACATCGTCATGCCCCTTACAAAATTATCTAATATTAATTGGTAAAGTATATTTATGGGATTGCAGGAGGATGCATGTACTTCCAAATATCGAAGGATTCAAACTTAAAGTTAAAATCAAATATCAAATAGAAAAATACATTTCCACCAAGAATAATGCCTTAACAACTTTTTATAATAAATGGACAGATATTTTCCACTCTAAGTTTATAATTTTTATTTTCCTTTTGTTACTGCGCGTGTATTTGTGACTGTATAGTATTTATAATTAATATTTACATTACTGGTTGTATAGTAAGTATATTGTAATTCAATTCTCTATTTGTGTAATTAGTTGTTTCCATCATAATTAATTAAATTTTAAACTATATTAGAACCTAATTATAAGTTAATGCACAGCCAGCTATTGCGCGGCTGTTGTAGACTAATCTATTGTATATATGAAATAATTTGTAATGTTTGTAATTTCTGTAACATTTTTGTCTTTGTAATGAAATAAAGTCAATTTAATTGGGCAAAAAAAAAAAAAAAAAAAAAACATAATTTCTACATTTGTAGTGACATCGGTTATTATTTGAAGGAATTTTGCATTTTAATACTGAGTGGTTTGAAGGTAGGTGCATATGCATTAGGTGCATAAAGAATATTGCCTGCCAGAATACTAATTTGTGTCCCCAAATTAGTATGGGATTTTCCCAGGCTAGAAGGCTTGACACGTAAATAAAGTTTTCTATCTAAAGTTTTCTATCTATCTAAATCTCCATAAACAAAACAATATGAAACACAAAACAAGTTATGCAGTCTACAGAAGCAGTACAAAATGAGTTCTACAATATAGGGGGCTTATAATAATAATAATTTATTGGAAGAAGATATTTCTTTCTTAAGCAGCTAAATAAACAATAGCCTCCATTTGGCGAGGAAATATGCTCGGATATTTGTCCGCGGACATTATCTGCATTCCGAGAAGAGAACAGTTTTCCGAGAGCGAAGCTCGAGGAAAAACTGTGAGCTTCGAGGAAACAGATAATGTCCAAGGACAAATATCCGAGCATATTTTTGAAGCCAAATGGAGGCTATTGCAGTTATTATCCTTCAAATATTTTTTCACAAGGCCGCTCTGTTTGCCGTGGAAGATCTCGGTCGGCCAAGCTGTTAAACATCAAAATTATTCTGTTGGCGTTCAAAAATATTTATAGTCTGTTCAAAACAATCAGTTTTATTTAATTTAGCAATTTATTTGAGAAGAAAACTGAACCTGCGAACGTGAAACGCAAATTTTCCAAACTGGGTAATATCACTTGGGGAATATCACCCGGATATTCCCCAGTTTTGGCTGCGTCACGTGACGTGTTTAGACCAATCGCGCGCGAGAAAAAGTTTTGATGGATTATCAATCTAAATACAAGCCTATGGGCTCATTAGAAGGATATTTGGATATTTGGGCTATTTCCGGGGGGGGGGGGGGGGGTGTATTATCAGAGTTTTACTACATAATGCATTGAAATGTTAAATTATACGTTTAACTGTAGTTTATCAGTCTTTTACAATCAGGAACATAATTTGTTTCCAATATATTTTAATATACATATTTCTGAAATTGTAGAGTCAGTGACCAGTCCTGCATATGAAGCCAATAACATTACATTGTACCAACTCTCCATTAGGAGATCGGACTGATGATGTACCAACTTAAGAGATGACTTCAAGACCAAATATCAATGCCATGTTAGTTATTGACATCATTTATTTCTTGTTGCAAAATGCACAATGAAAACATGCTGTGTTTTGTAATAAGAAATGGCATGATATTGGTAAATAAACATGCCATTGATTTTACACTTGATACATGTGGTGGCCAGTTTGACCAGGAAATGACTTCAAGTGAGTGTGTATTAATATTGATCTTTACTTTTAATGTAATCTAAGAGGCTAATTGGGCAGATTTTAGGTTGATATTAGCAACTTGGAGTACGAGTATCAAACCTTATTGTGCACAGGGATTACAGTCGAACCTCCACTAATGGCCACCTCTCTATAGCGGCCACCTCTACAACGGCCAGGATTTTTCGTCCCAATCGTACGTTTATCCATACTTTCACTCTTATTGAAACCTTCTTCCAACTGCTACCTCTCTACAACGGCCAGTTACAACATGTAATTCCGCACCAGAGTGCCTGTTGTAGAGAGGTTCAACTGTACATTGTATATCAAAAACCAATCTTGTTCCTAGAGCCTCCTTCTCTACTGATCAGCAACAGGGAGGGGTGAGGATCTGGGAACGCGACTGATTTGAAATTCGAAACTTGTAATCATAGTCAATCTCGTACTCGTACTCCGATCTGAAGGTCGCTATTAAATACTGGTTGAGTTTTGTTGTCCTCGGTTGGTGGGTAAATCTGTTTGGTATCATTTGAGTCAAGATAGATAAGTAATCTTACCTACTATCTCTTTGTACTGATCTGGACTGGTTAATTTGAACAATTTTACCAATGTTGAACTGATCTGGAATGGGTTATTCCAGAAAAAATCACCCCCCCCCCCTTGACAGATAGCATTGCTAGAATTTCTCGCAGGAGGGGGGTTGAGGGCTCTGGAAATCTGGGCGGGAGGGGGTCTTAACCAATGGTTAATTTAAGCAACCAAAATTGGGGCTCTATATCTTTTTGCACTTGGCTCATTGCATTGCTGCTGTGTCTGTGATTCATTATGTTTTCCATTAACATTAGGATAATGTGTTGATTTTTCAATCCTGATCTGTGATTGGCATGTCTGAATATTGTTTTACCCAGTTTTGTCTTGGTTCCTTGTTGACCAGGTTCTATTAGTTACAACAACAACAACAACAACAACAACAACAACAACAACAACAACAACAACAACAACAACAACAAGCTTTATTAAGTCTTAGGTTAAAATACATAGATTTTCACCTCCTGCAAATTAGCAGGGCTATTCGAGGCGGGAGGTGAAGAAAAACAAATTATATAAAAAAACAATTCCATGCTAAAACTAATAGTGATCAGTTTATTTACTATTAGACTGATAAGTTTAACTTAGCCTTTTTATGGGGGCCAGCTTGTAATGACTCATCCCAGTTATTGATTTTAGCCATACGATCATAAAAATCGAGCCATTCCATGGCGTCTTGGGAGGAAAGTCCTCCAAAAATGCTGGTTTTAAGTCATGTTTGGTTTAATTTTTGCCTGATTCCATATGAGAATCAAGGGATTGTTGCAATAGATCAAGATTGAAGTTGTGTGTGTGGGCTTCCTTTTCCATATCGGTGTGTAATTTACCCACTATACCTTGTCTAAAAGCGTTTGGAGAGCTGCGTGTTGTGCCTCTTCCATATTGCAAGTACAAATTGGCTATTTACTAACTGTTTTCTTCGCCGGAGAACGTGTTACGTACTATAAGTGAAGTTGGGCTGTTAGCCTTTTTCATACAGTAATTACCACTGCAGAATCTGTCAGCCGACTTATTTTAGGTAAACCTTTGAAAGCCGTGAATATCAAATAAGTAAGATAAATGAAACAATATTGAAAATAGCCAAAGACTCTCTCTGACACTGATGAACATGAGGACGATGAAAAACATGGACATGAAACATGTGAAAAGATAAAAAAAAGACATAAATGGATACACTAATAATATACGACAACTAAATTGATGGAAAGAAATGATGGTATATATATACAGTTTTTTTTGATGGGTCTAAATTGATGTTATATAAAATTATGTACACTTATGTACTGACTTGGTACACTTATGTACACTTGGAACATAAAGTACATGGAGGTGAAAGTGTTCTGAAAGTTCTTACGTGCTACTGTGGCTTCTCTAGGTTAGTCCTGAGGGTGAAACGACGGTTTGCTCTGGAATAAAAGTTGAAATCTTGAATAACGTTACAACGTCAGCTTCGTCTTCAAAAACCACAAGGGCTTTCAACAAAGTTCACAAGTTTAACAAGTGGGTCTCTGAGAAAGCGGTCAACAATGTTCAAAAAGCACGACCCTCCCGTAGTAGAGACGGAATGTTCCGGCCGTGATGAAGAGGCAAGCACTTTGCGGCTTGTCGGACCAGCCACGGAGGTGGAAAAAATTGTCCGCCCGTCGGAAACAAAACTCGATTCAGCCACCATGTAGTTGTTAACTTAGCCTTTTTATGGGGATCAGCTTCGGCTAAATCAACTTTGACAAATGTCTTGTTAACTTGTAATTTATTACTTTTCAGTTAGTGCTTTCAACATAAGTTGTCTCTACTCAACACAACTCAATGCTCTACAAATAGTTCACAAGTTTTCACATGTCATTTCCTTGTAAATCACCTCTTCCTTTCTAATAAGTTCTCTATCCTCTCTCTTCTGCTCATTTTACTTCTCTCTCTTCTTCTCTCTAATTTGCCTTCAATTCTTACTTCCCATTCCTTATTGGCAATAATAAAGTATTGATTCCAAAATTATTCTGCAACATAATTTTAAAAATAAAAAGGACAGGACAGGACAGGAAAAACACATACCCTCTAACAAATATTGTCATTAATTTAAAACGCAATAAAATAATCAATTAAATCTATATCTAAGTGAAAATCACGCTCATTAGTGGTGTTAAAGAATACACTATTGAACAAATGCCTTCTAATCGTGCACCGCACACTGTAGTTGGAAACCACTCGTCTGCTCTTTGGAGCAAAATCGTAAATCCTGGTGAAGATAAGGCTAATTTAATGAGCGCTTGTTCATATGTGGCCGAGTCTTGGCTAAATAGTTCCCTGTACTGGCCGACATTTTTCCTTGCAACTCTGACATGATGTCTATAGTCTTTCACAATCTGAAAATGAAAAAAAAAAACGTAAGCAGGGATATATCAATGAAGAAAATAAGAAAACTATAGTAGAGTTAAAAACAACACTTATAAAATAACTACCCTACCCTACATACATACACATAAACACTACAAACATTGTCACTAGTTTCAGAAAACTCAATAAAATAATCAATACATTTGTTAATGGAAGAAGGTACTATTTAAATGCCTTAAATTTGTGTAAAGTAAAATGGTGTCTCGTGAGGGTGGTTACAGTTGCACAAGGATGTGATTAATGACATCCATGCACTATCTATATAGACAAGGGGAATGAAAAACCAAAACAATGAAAAATGTATCATAGAAGAAAAATGCAAATTCAAATAGTTCAAGTCTTATCCTCATATTTAATAAGTTCTCTATCCTCTCTTTTCTCCATGATTTGCTTCTCTCTCTTTGGACTAATGTGGCTTTCACTTCTTACTCGTCATTCCGTATTGGCAATAGTAAATTATTTAATTTCAAAATTATTTCTGCCGGATGTAATTTTAAAATAAAAAGGTTTTGGCAATAATAAGGCACTATTTATAAAACAAAAATGCCTTCTAATCGTGCCCATGTACATGGTTTCAGCTTGGAAACCAGTTCATACGTGTTATTTGTTTCCCACATGAATGTAAACAAAATCCATCCAATATGTAAGAGGAACTTTTGGTAGGGAATATCTCTGTTACAATTACGAAGATACCCGAGACTATTCGCTATCTTTCACACTGTTTAATGGATCTATCACTCCATAGCTCAACTTACAATTCTGATGAACAATGGTCGTACTTCAAGTTTGGCCTTTTTATAGTGGCCGATTCAAAGCCCCCTCCCCCATCTGTTCAGATTCTATTGTCCGCTGTTTGCTTTTTCTTCAGTCAAGCGGGACTAGCCTCATCTTGGTTTACGCCATAGGTGCTGGCGTTTGACACTCGCGGCCGCCGTATTTCACCCAAGCTGCAGGCTATTGATAAACGCGGTCGATAGGAGGCTTAACTTGCCAGAACCGTGGCAGTGAATTTCGGTCTTCGTAAAGGCGTTCGGTTGGAAGACCACAGCCGAGTCCTCGTCCTGGCATCCAACGCGATCTCGCCAAAAAGGGAAATCCGTTGCGTCAGCCATATTCGAAAACCGATCTCCACCAGTTTGCTAAGAGGAACTTTTGGTAGGGAATTATCTCTGTATCCAATTACGAAGATTACCCCCGAGACTTATTGCTCTCTTGCATACTGCTTTAATGATCTTCACTCCATGCTTTCAACTTACAATTCTACTGAAACAATGATCGTACTCAAGTTGCCTTTATCAGTGGCCGAATTGGGAACTGCTTGAGAACTGTCAATAACTGTCCACTGAAATCAAGCTACCAGAAGCAAAGTTAGCCACATAATCATTGTGTGTGGACAGTGAGTGCATTAATGAGCTGTTATCAAGAGGAATGAAAACCCAAAACTAATGAAAATGTCTTCATAGAAAAAATTCAAAATTAGTTCAAGTGTTTTCACATGTCATTTCCTTGTAAATAAACCCTCTTCATATCAGTAATAAGTTCCTCTATCTCTCTCATCTGACTCGTTTTACTTCTCATCTCTTCTTCTACTCTAATTGCCTTCAATTCTGACTTCCCATTCCTTATTGGCAATAATAATAAATTATTGATTCCAAAATTACTCTGCAACATAAAATTTTAAAAATAAAAAGCGACAGGACAGGAAAAACACATACCCTCTAACAAATATTGTCAATAATTTAAAACGACAATAAAATAATCAATTAAATTTATATTTAAGTGAAAATCACGCTCGTTAGTGGTGTTAAGGAATACACTATTGAACAAATCGCCTTCTAATCGTCCACCGCATAATCGTTTAGATGTTGTGTAGTTGGAAACCACTCGGCTGCTCTTTTGTTCTGCGAACACGTAACTCCTGGTGAAGATAAGGCTAATTTAATGAGCGCTTGTAATCTGTGGGCCGAGTCTTGGCTAAATAGCTTCCCTGTACTGGCCGACATTCTTTCCTTGCAACTCTGACATGATGTCTATAGTCGTTCACAAATAATTAAAACTTATTAGAGTTA
>MU825536.1:0-29000 GCA_029204205.1 Desmophyllum pertusum | reverse complement strand
ACTAGTAGTTACTCACAGATTAAGAGAGTGTCTTTCGACGTGGTTTAATCTCAACAGGCTAAGGATGGGGTTCGTGTATGATGTAGTGGTCATTGAACGAACTTAGAGCATTTGCTTTCTGCTGATCATAATGGAAAGGTGTTGGTCTTGGTTAACTTGTCGAAGAGCAATGCCTAAATGGAGGGTATGTGCGCGATTGTGAGGCAAGCGTGGGCAGAAGACAATGAACATGAGCAAAAATGCAAATGAGGAGGTACGCATGGCAGCCTCGAACGGGGTCGCAACCCCCCCTGGCACCTGTCACACTGATGTCCTCATTTGCGAGATAGAAAGGAAAAGGACTTACCAGATCCCAAAATAATGACTAGCTGACGCAAGATGGTGTGGTGGCGAGGCGCAAACAACATGCAAAATACCAGCCGAGGTAAATCGGCACAAAGCAAGCCACGATGTGCAGCTCTTCTTGGAAACAAACTCAAAAAACTGTGGCGCATGCATCAATAGATGAACCCGCTGACCAACAGAATCTTCCAGGTTAACTACCATTTGTTCAATATGCAAGTGCAGCCCCAGTGTGCCCGCCGCCTCCCCCTCCCCCCCCACACACACACACACACACATCCACTCTGTTTACTTTGCTTCCTGTGGTTGAAAGCTAATAATTATTGATAGTGAATGTCTGGGAGATGGCCAATCCCAGTAAATAACACCAACAAATTCATTATATTATAGGGGCACAAATTGCGACAGTGACATTTATTGAAATTTCTTGAGATAAATTCAAAACGGTATTACATGTAAAAACAATGCATGGTGTATACATAATATCCAAATTTGATGCTTTTCTTAAAAATAACATTCTAACAAATGGCGAATTTTTAGCAACTTGACACATCATGCAAGAAATAACAGTATGATTTGTTGATAAATTTATATAGAAATACACCATCCACTTGTTCCATTGTTTGAATAGGGCCTGAAAAAAAAGGTACCAATGGATTTAACTCACATTTAAAGCTTGAACAGGAGTGTGTGCACCACCCATAGTATTCAATTTGCCAGTTAATATAATTATAAGCTTTTGCTTGCGTTAATTTCGCGCGATCGAACTGGGCTGATTCGGTCTTAAATCTTGATTCTACAAGCTACATGTAGCTTGTATATTAAGTTAATTTGTTTTGAAACGAGCTACATATATTTTCATTTGCCATGGCCGAGTAAAACGACTCGATTTATGACCACAATCACGGTCACATGGCTCAATAATAAGCTGCAATATGAATAACTCGTTTTGTGTT
This sequence comes from Desmophyllum pertusum, assembly GCA_029204205.1. Lineage (NCBI taxonomy): Eukaryota > Metazoa > Cnidaria > Anthozoa > Scleractinia > Caryophylliidae > Desmophyllum > Desmophyllum pertusum. The sequence continues at coordinate 27,702 of MU825536.1, read as the reverse complement.
TTACTGGTTTCTGTGCTTCGGGACAACACTGAAACTGCAACCGCAGAACTATACAAGCACCAGGAGTCGTACACATTAAGTGCTCTCAGACGTCGATAAATTGTTGAATAACATTACGTCCTATTGAAAATGGATATTCAATGTACTAACTTACCGATTTGAGCGAAAAACCCACGAGTATCGCCACAAAACAACACGAACAACAGCAAACGCACGACAACGCAGTCACTGCTTCATGTACGTTAAAGGAAAAGTGGAGCTCGTTACCAGTTCCCGGCCGAGTACCCCTGCAAAAATGATAGGGGCGGACGATGTTCGAACGCCCGTCTCAAATCTCAAAATTTCCTGGGTGCACATGTACACAGGTCGACGACACGTCAGATTAGGATGCGTTCTCGTTCCTCGAACGCAATTAAGTCCCTGATTGTGTCGTTCCAGAAAATATCCATACCCCCCCACGGAGGTCACGGAAATTCCGAGGGGTTAGGGGGGTCTAAAAGTGATAAATTTCCGAAGGGGAGGGGGGTACAAAAATAGTTTTTCTTTCCGAGGGTTTCCTTTCTGAACAAGCACGTCAAAATTAGTAAGAAATACTTACGTACTTTGTCTCTATTATCGGAGAATGGAACAAAGCCAAATCAAACGTTCTGACCATTGCAATAATCCCAAACATCTTGTTCTTTCATGCATCTCTTATTTTCGTAGTTTACCGCCTCTCAAAAACTGTCTCTTGAAGTTGCAAGCACGAACCTCCGAACCGAACCGAACCGTATCAAAATGGCCGACCAAAACTCCTTCCCAGTACTGACCGTTGTTTCTTGGAAAAGCCAGGCTGCTCAGCTTTGTTACGAACGCGAACGATTCCTTCGTCGAGTAAAGCGCTAGCAATGGCAAATCTCTTGAAAACAAACATAATCAGACTTCAAGACAAGTAAGTTAAAATTTTGATTGGAAAGAAAGATATTCTTTCTTTTTTGGATTAAATTTGCGATTCACGTTCATTGTTTGTTCTTTCTGTAAGCTGTGTTAGCCGTGTGCGTGTTGATGAAAGTGATCGAAATAAATGTTGCGCTAACTGGTAAGCTTTTGTCACTATTTTTCAAGTATAAAAAGGGTTTTAATTTCCAGGGGGTAGAGGATTTTCAAATTAGAACTCATGGAAATTCCGGAGGGTAGGGGGGTTCATCAAACACCCGCTGGAATGGAAATTCCAAAGGGGGGGGGGGTCCAAACAAAATAACCCTCCGTGGTGGGGGTATGGATATTTTCTGGAATGACACATTGTAGCAAATGTATAATTGGAAAATTGAAGAGAAAGAATATACCCCATCTACATGTAGGAGACTTAGACAGGAGAGGGGTAAGACCCCATTTCGAACAACCAACCCAAACCCCCCCCCCCCCAATATAGTAGTGTCTATAGATATCCATATACAGTAGACTCCCGCTATCTCAAACTCAGTTTGTCTCGAAAATCCCGCTATCTCGAACTCAGACCCATTCCCCCTGCCCTTGTTTTTCAGTCATGTACTATTGGCTATCTCGAACTCCTCGCTATCTCGAACTATTTTTCGCTCCCCTTGAGAGTTCGAGATAGCGGGAGTCTGCTGTAGATTGAAGTTAAATGGGAGTAAACTCCTCCCCACCCCCCACTTACACCTCCCCCACCACCCAAAAAAAAAATAGGGAGGTGATATAGGGCCTAGCAATAAATGTAGAGGGCCTGTAATGTTTAATTCACTGGGCTCTGCTGGTGTGGGTGGGGGATCCTTGTGTTGTGTGTCTTTGGACAAGACCACTTACATGTTAGGTATTCAGTTTACTTTATACACAAGCCGCTGGTTTTGTATGGTAAAAAAAGCTGGGAAGTCCTGTCAGTCTGTTATATTTACATTGCAGTTTATAAATTATTAGAACCTTACACATGTTTAAATTACCCAACAGGCAACTGTGGAAGTGCCAGGCTTAAAACCAGGGATGAAGTCTTGAGGCTGTCGACAAGGAACAATTCCTCCCTCATTGTCTGTGTCAGCTACAGTAAATACAAGTCAGGTTGGGCAGAGGGTGCGCATGAACGATATGACGGCTTTGGGAAGGACAGCAGTAATGGACTGCTGGTGCATACTTCCAAGCAGAAGAGCCTCCAGTCGCTATAGGATGGTGTGCGCAGAAATGGCTTACCCTGCGTCCAACCACCAAAAGGTATGTGGTCCAAAAGTTATCACCAACACTGTAATACAGTAGCCAATTTGCGTTTCATTGGGGGTGAGAAAAAGGACTGGAACATTCCAGAAGTATGTTTGGCTCTTTATTGTGTGGCTTACACAAAGTGTGTAAACGCCAAACTTTAATATCCGAAAAGCTGTTAGCACCAACTTTTCCATAACACACTACTCTGATGCGATGATTGGATAACACACAAATAAGGCACCTATTGTACGTCCGCATCAACGGAAATGAAAACTTCCACGATCTTTGTTCCATCATATTGTTTGTACCAATAAAAGTACAAAGGCAATTATTGCTTTTTTGTACTTTTTGTTTTTTTTCTTTTTACGTTCACTTGTAAAAGAACAAACATTTTAGGCTAAAACTCAAAGACAAACATACAACATAATGAAATGTTAATAGAACTTATTAAAATAAATGGAAAAAAAATCACTATTAATAAAAGTAGTTTCAAAGAATGATAAAATGTTCACTGAAGAGAAAAAATATTTCATTTTCTATTGAATTGTTTAAAATGTCCCCTTTTACTTTAGCATTGAAAGGGCTCTTGGGCGAAAAACGTCCTCCTTGGTTAATCGTTTCCTTTAATAACTTGTTTTCTTTTATTTGATTGCCATTTTGTTTCCAAAAAACGCAAGGAGGCCATTTTTACCTGGAGCCCTTCAATTCACAGGATGGTGAGGGGAGCTGGGGCCATGCATGGTTTGGTGATAATTTTTTATCATTCCCCTAGTGCAGCAGATTCTGCTCAATGCTGCTGTATGTGTTGTTCTTGTTTGACTTATTTGAATTTGCTTCTGATTTGAATGGTGACAGGTAGCAATAGGCACTCTTGAATATGACCTAGGAGAACATTCTTAACGCCAGACTCTTGACCTGGTGCCACTTGCTGCACCTCATGATCTGTTTAGAAAGGTATGCAGACTTACGAGGCACTAACAATATATTTAGATAAGAAAAAAAGTGTGGCTGAGAATAAATCAAATGCATTAACTTGATCAAATTTAGTTCACACTCTTGGCCACGCAGGCTCAGAGTAGCAATGAGTGTGTTCTTTAACATTACGATGTGAGCTCGCCGGTAAGCTTGGGTCTGGATAAACATACCCTACAATTATTTTAACAACCATTAGCTGTTAATAATGTCTAATTGCATGTAATACTGTATAAGGGGTCTTGGAATTGAAATTACCACTTCTGTAACTAAACCACCTGCACACGCAAGCACCCGCCAACACAAGGGTGGGATCTGGCAGTCTTTATTATGTAATTTACATAAAGAAATTTTTGCTACAATAGGTAAAAGCTAATAGATTTTCGATTCACATTATATAACTAGTAAATTATTAACTATATCAATAGACTACACATACAGTAACAATAAACAAAAATAATTTATTAAAAATAATTTATTTTTGCCCGACCAAAAATTGACGAAAATGCTCCTAATCAATAGCAATCGATGAACATTAAATCACTATTGAAGGGTCAGAGTGTCGAAAACTATGCTAGCAAACGAGCTTTGTTTCGACTTAGGCATAGTTTTCGACTTGACCTGACCCTTCAATTATCATTGAAAAATCTATGACAATCGATGTAATTAAAAAACACCATTTTTTTCCATCAATGGATCACGCCGGGTATGTGGTACAAGTTTGTTTTATTTATTTATCCAAGTTTTGTTGATACTCAGCAGTGTTAATTCCGCCTTGTACTCTGCAGACTCAGAGCATTTTTGGGTCCAGCCAAGAGTTTTTCATGGGTTTGAAATTGGCATGAAGCTGGAAGCTGTTCACTCCAATGAAGCCACATCAATTATCTGCCCTGCCTACAGTCCCACTAAGAGCCTGGGTCCGCCTTACTAACTTTTCTGTCACCACCGACGTACCAGGAGGGATGTACCACCGCCAGTTACATTTTGTTGCCATAGTGACTCGCCAGGGATTTTCCCTGCAGGATGGTGTTTACGCAGGCATCAAGTTGATTTGTCCGTTCCTGGCAAGTAAGTGTTTACCTGACCATGTTTATACTTAATGAATTCATTGTTAGTGTTTTGTATAGATTTTGCAATGTAATCAACATTACAGTGAAGTATGATGCTACATTGCCACTCCACAAAGTTTTTGATTAAGTTTTGAACATCTTCATTTTTGACAACATTTGAATGGGTTTTCCGGGTTTTGGGAGGTGGTGGCCTACATTTGAACTAGACTAGAAACTAAAACCATTCAAATTTCACACGACATCCGCCTCCAACACTCCTTGTATTTTTGATTGTCAAGTCAAAACAGTAACCTATCCGAAAGCCCATCGAAAGCCGTCCAAAAAGTTGTCAAAAAAATTAACCAAAATTTTGTCAAGTGGGCAACGTCAGCATTATCTTCGCTGTAAATGTTATGGAATGAACTTGGAAATTTTAACGAGGCCATCTGCATGAAAGTGAGGTTTGGGTTGACCTTGAAATGAATTAAGACCAAAACTACATGTAAAAGCAAGAAGGATTTATTTCATTAACAAAACAAAGTCAAACTCAGGCCTCGCTTCTGCTCAATAGGTCTGGTAAATAAAACTGTAAAATGGCCTATTTTATGAACAGATTCGATATTATCACTTTTTTATTCCCAGGGGGTACTCAGGTATAATAGTGACGAGGAGGCCTCAAAGACCTTTTCCGAGCTGACGCCTCCCGTCACTATTCATACCTGAGTAACACGCTCCCCGCCCCCCCCCAGGCTTTTATGGCACATTCTTATTGTAGCTTTCAGGATTTTTGTACTACAGTTTAGTTGGGTACAATGTTAGCATTACACTGTTTACATGTCATTGATCATACAGTATACTGACTGGCATTTTGAATTTCAGACTACACCGAAAAAGACTTTTTGACAATGGGACAAATATTTAGCCCTGTGTCGGGCACCATTTGCCCGCACCTCATCTGTTTAGGGTTAGGTAGCAATGCTATGTACTATCATCACAATCCTCATCTTCATTGTCGTCATCATCCATCATCATCATGGGAGTAAAAGTCTCTTATAATATACTCAACAAATATGCAGCTTCTGATTTGGTCAATGATGAATGCATAAATAGGTTATATGAGTGCAAATACGGAATTGTGATAAACGGTACCGGACAAGTAGAGACGTTTTTGCCGCTTTAAATGGCATTGAGATAAGCTTTCAAGTTGATGGTTAAATATTTTCTAAAACTATAGTAACTGTATTCTTTCAAAAGTTCACGTGCTTGGTTTGCCTGCGCGTTCAAATAAAACATGTGAGCACTTTGGAAACTAGTGAAACGTTTCGTGTGCAGAGTAGCGTGATGGCCGCAGCAAAATTTTGTTGAGAATATTATACACAAAAAAAATCGTATGAACTGCTCGTGTCAATTGAGTGGATTTGATGGTCACGGAGTCGTGATGTTTTGAAAGTTCCTCAAAATTGCACTCACCTAAAGGCTCCGTGCAATTTTGAGAACTTTCCAAACATCACTCATGCCCATAAATCACGAATTGCACTGTCTAGGCGTTCATACGATTTCCTATACTTACCCAATTAACACTACATAACGACCCTAGCTAGGCATGAACCCTGAATCTCCTAACCCAGAGTTTCAACACATAAAACCATTTAAGACGATTTTCCGGCTGGACGTTCGAGCAAAAAGTGCAAAAATTAAGTTTACGCACCAAAAAATACTTCCATGAGCACGGTAAACATTTGTTGAATAGCAGTTGAAGAAGAAATTATCGATAAATTAGCTCCCAAGCTGAACTCCCAGCGAGAGAAGTCCATTACATATTTTTAATTAAAAAGTATCGCTTGTGTGTCAGTTTTAAAACAAAATGGCGTGCGTTTTTATCATTTTGTTACGAGGTTTGACATTACATTTTCTCATCGGAGAATGCTTGAGAATTTAATTGCGGGGTCCAACTTGGAGAAGTGAATTAAAGTGATATGTTTTCACATAGTATTTCAAAATATTACCGTGCTATGAGTAGTTTTTTAGTAATTCAATTTTTTGCACTTTATTGCCCGGTTCGAACGTTGAGGCGGAAAAAATCCGTCTTAATAATAGTCCAACACAACCTCTGTACAGTGAAGAGGGCCCTTCTGTTTTTTCCAAGCTCTGATCAAAGCATGTTTTTGTGATTTCATTTTTGACATCTTTTTGCACACAACTTTCTGATGGCTTCCATTTAAACTAAGCAAATCAAATTGCAAGAACTGTGTGAGGAGATGTCAATTGTCAGAACACAAAAATGTTGAGCTTTACATCAGTCTCGCCGCTCATAGTTGTTCTTGCATTTTGATTGGCCAGTTGAAACGAATTCGCCATCAGAATGATGTCAAAAAGTGTGTCAAAACACTTTGTCGAGTGGCAACGGTAGGGAAACGCAAAAGTAACGCACTACATGGCCTGTCTGAGCCTTCACAGGACAAAAATTTAGCCACTCTTGACCACTCAGATTTCAGGATACAGTAAAACACCCACTTATAAGAATCTCTACATTTTTACAAGTCAGCCTGAGATAGGTTCTTATATACTCGGGTGTGTTTAGTGGGAAAATCAGGCTGTTTTAGGTTCTTAATTAGGTTTCTTTAATAATTCAGGGGTTTAAACTGTTGTGGCTGCTGTTCAGAATAGTACTTACATCTCGTTATTTTCAGTCGTGTCACGGAAACTACTAATCATACAAAAATCGCAGGGAAATATAATACCTTTTTCGCACAGTTTATTTATGATGTTGAAAGTTCTACTTGTCCTACGACTACATGCTCAAGCGACGCTAAAAATATTTTTTGACCCAAATGTTACAAAGTAATAACCTATTTCAAATTTCGGGCTGAATGGGTTCTTATATAATGGGGGTCTAATTTCCAAAATTGTCAGCCTGTAGGTTCTTAAATCCACTAGGTTCTTATAAGCGTGTGTTTACTGTACTCTTCCTTGTATGGGCAACATGAATTAAATGTAATCTCGATTATTTAATTTACTTTGATGTGTTTTCCATGCCAGAAAATGAAGTAGCCATAAATTCAAACAAATTCAACCTGGCATGAACCTAGAAGTGGCTGATTTGGAGCAGCCCGCAGATCATCCGTGTGACCACCATAACAACATCAATGGGCAGGAATGCTGGCAACTGTTCTTTGATGGCCAATCAAAGTTTCAGTTTGTGGAATTTTAGTAATCACCAGACATCTATCCGCCATTGAGTTGGTGTAAAAGGACGGGACACACTCTCGCATTCGCGCTTTTGGCCCAAGGTAAAGTTAGTGTAGTATGTTAGAGCGATTTTCAATTGAGTATCGAAGTAATCCGAAAATTGGTTTTGCTTTTACTACGTTCTGTGATTGGTTTAAAAACTCGCGCCACGCTAGCTCAACCAATCAGATGCTACACCAAAAACGCAAATCATGATTTTCAGGTTTTTGGTTTTTTGGTTTTGGTTTTGGTTTTGGTTTTTTTACGACACTCAAATGAAACCGCTCCTATGACCTACATGTGTATATGGTGTCCACTAGGCCATTTACAGTTGTGTGCTTAGAATCCAGCCTTTGAATCGAAGTGTAGGCTGGAGGTGACTTTGTTGTGATACAAAACCTTTCCTTCTTTTCAAATGTAAATTATTCTGTTATTATGTAACAACTAGTGTTCTGATCTCTATCATCTCTGCATTGTCACACCCTAACCTCGATTTTCATTGGACAGAAGGCTTGGTTACATTTTCACAGAACTGTAAAATGGTCTATTGGCCTGCATGGATATACGTTGTTTTGATAAATGGTGATGAATTTTCTAAAATATCCCGCTTAAAAAGCAAACAGGCTTTTAATACTACAGACTTTTTAAAAAAGTTAGAACCACTTTGTTCAGCATGTTAATAAACAACATAAAAGCTACTCCTGCTCTTTAGCTTTTAATTGGTTGTTCAGTAGGGGGCTGGCATAAATGGTCCTTTAAACAAAAATAAGGGTCTCAGAGTCAAAATTTTAGTCAACTTTCACAGGTTCTCGCAGTCCTCCGTTTTTTGAACGGTTCCTGTAACATACTGGCAGTCCTCGTTTTTTGAGTGGTTCTCTACAATGTACGTCTTGCAGTCCTCGATTTTTTTGCAAAAGCTGTTTTGGAGTCTCAATCTCGGATCTCAGCAATCTAAAAACTCAAACAGTCTTGGTCTCGGCAGAGAAAAAAAAAAAACGTCTAGTCTCTTCTCTCAAAGTGTCGAATTTACCATTCAGCCACCCCCCTTCCCCAGTGGAGGATCTAGGTCATAGGTCCGCGATGCATGGTCAAAGACAGTAAGATATAAATAGGCGTCGTAGGTATGCAATATGTGACGAAGAGCACTAAAATAATAAATTATTCCATGTCCAACCCCACAACATTGTGGGATTTTTTTTTTTACCGGAAGATTATACCATTTTCAAGGTATGTAAACTTTATTAGCTCGGACAAAAGAAGACGTGCTGGCTATTTTTAGGCCTTAGGGTTATATGTGACATTAGCATTTCCTCTATTTATATTCTCTCATTTTCATTTCCTTCTGAAGCAAAACCACGGTATTAGTAACGTTAAATTTGTATATCCCTTATAATGTCTGTTTTATAAGGCCAGTAGAATTTTATTCTAAAGTTTTGTTAAAACATTTTTTATTTGTAGTAGTTTGTCCCTAATCTAACGATGACCACACTGAATTGTCCAAATGCGCATCCACGCTGGTGTAATTTTTGTTACATTGTAATTTCATTGACATAGTTTTTAATACTCGTGTAACCTGACAATTTTGCCTGAACTAATTTATTTGAAATTGGGGGGTAAACCACACATTGCTTTTAAAAACTTGCAACAACAAATAAATACATACATATTGCATTGTTTACAGTTCTCAGCTGATGACGAAGACAGTTTACGATTTTGCCGTCATTTCTCGAGGTCATGGGAAGACAGAATCAAGCCCAATCAGGACAACCAGCAGTGGGTAAGTGCTAATCATGTTTTAACTTCTCCTGAACTGTTTCATACACAACCAGCCCAAAAGTGGGAAGGCAGGCAAGGAGAAATTAAAGAGCTACACTGGTATGTCACGCTATTTTTTGTTATGTCTTCCCAGTATTATTTTTTACGAGCTCTAAACTCCAAATATATGAATGAAATATTAATTCAAAAGGATGGAATCTCACTTACAAGAACCAACACAGATTGATTTTTAAGCAGTGATTTACCACTTGTTTCATACATATGGACATAACCTTGAAAAACGTTGGTCCGCCGTTGATCCAAATTAGCCTATTTAGTGGTTTCAATATATTTTAAGACTAGTTTGTGGTGTAACAGAATTGGTGAAAGTAGCATGATATAGCCCCTTTAATAAGGATCCCATCATCTTAGGCAACATGGCTGCTACAATAAATGCCGGGTGGGTATCGAACATTGTTGAGGTTGTTACACACCCAGTTGCATTTTCACAGTGTAGATGGTGATCCCTTTTACATATAAGGCTTATATCCCAGTTATAAGCCTCAGGGCTTATACAAATTCATAAGAGATTTGGGGTGGTTGTATTAACGGGAAGGGGGTGCTTGATCAGTGGTATAAAAAAGAAAAACATTTTGTGCACAAAGCCTGAAAACGATTAAACATTAATTTAGTGATTTTCACGCTATGGGAAGCGTGTACAGGAAATGAGGAAAAGTAGGGTGACTAAGTATCCGGGGAGGGGGGGGGTTTAAGCAGGGAGCTTACAACAGACTGGATGCTAGATGGTAGTCTGCTTCTGTATAGCTTGAGAGTAACACTGTTCATTTTTGCTTGTCACGCTGTCGTTGTCTCTGAGGGAGGGGTGTGTTGTCATAAGTTCACTATATTAGTTATTTGTGACGAGAAGTGTCTTTCCTCCTCTCTTTTAAGGATTACTACCAAGGAAGATTCCAACTGTGAGGTAGGGAGAAGTTTCCTGTGTTATTTTATCTCAGATGTTCATAGCTATCAACCAATCAGATTTGAGCATTTCCTCTGTCACTTTATATTTTTCCACTCTTGCAAGACATAGTTTAACGTTAGTTTACTTGTTTGTGTTTGTTTAAAGGGTGGGGGCCGGGGTTGTGCTGGCAGAATCCCAGAACACTTTCTTTCCGTTATTGGAGACCCGGCGAAGGGATGGATAGCGTCTATCACACCACATACACTGTTAAATCACTATACAGTGATAGCATAGTTAATCCACGTGAGCAGTTATTTTTGTGGTGGATAGCGTTTGTTCGGTGTTCATCCTATTGAACAAATGATCGCAGGTGTAGAATAGGTGCTGGCCAATTTTTTGTGCCACTTGACAAAACGGTTTGGGGTCAAACCTATCCAAGAGTCATTTTCATGCTACGGAAGCCAGAAGTTAAGTGTAGGTAGTGTAGGTCTACAGTAAGTATACCTGCCAACTCACCACGCATACAGGACAATTTCACACACCTGACAAACAATTCCGGACTACTTGTTCATTAACCATTAACGTGAAAAATTGGATTCAATTTCCACCCAAAATAGTCTCAATGAACGGCGCTAAATGTCGCGTTTGAGCATTTTGAGTCTTCGCACCGCGACATTCTGCAGCCTTCGGAACATCTTCGGCAATGTTCAGAAGTAATCGGAAACATCTTCGTCAATGTTCGGAATTCGTCGGAAGTTTTTCGGAAATTCTGGTAATATGGATACGAAAATCACACGCATTCGACTGGGGAAAAAGTTTGGCAGGTATACAGTAAGTGTAAGTTGCTTGTCCCGTGTGGAGACTTTGACCTTTTATAATTTTGTGGTTACAGTAAAACTGAAAAGGATGACAAGTCACCTGGCGAGGAAAGTGACATCAGTGATGAATGATACAGGTCAGTATACTGCTTATAATCAACACAAGTTAGAGCTGTTTTTTTGGATGACTGAATGAATGATATCTGGCTCACATCTAGCCAATCAAGTGCTACGCACCTCTAATATCCCAATGAGACATCATAGCCAAACCGTGTAACAGGTGCCAAGCACGGGGAAATAGAAGCACCATGAAACCATGATTTAATCTGGATTTGGTGAATCACGCACAAACGAAAATAACACAATGAGCCAATGAGAACTCAAAGCAGAATAGCACGTAACCGGCACAAAGCGCGGGAAAACGCGTGTGACCAAGTAGCGATAGGTTTGGGTTTTGCATCTGATTGGGTTGAGAAGGTGGGGCAAGTTTAAACCAATCACAGAGCGTAGTCCCAAGCAAAAACCAAAACAATCGCTCTATTCAGTCTTAATTAGAGATCATTAATTGTCTAATGTTTCTCATTATTTGGCGGTTGCCAGGTTCGAGAGCGTTTTTACCACAACAAGAACCAGATATTCTTCAACAAGAGCTGTTGCTATGGACCCTTGTTGGACCCAGACAAGGTGTCACAGCTGCGGCGGCGAAGCTCACCGCCCTCCAGTGAAGGTCAGTAGCGTCATACGCACGGGACTGGAGATGGTAGCCAAAGCTGCGTTTGACCATGAAAAGGTCATAGACCTCATGCAGGAGGGGTGCGGAGTAACGAGTGGTGGTTAAACACAAAGGGCAAGATTCTAAAGAAGGTAATGAACAGCGGCGGGCATCCACCCCCCGGCGGGCGGAAGAAAGGACGGTGCCTCCTATATAGGCCAGGGCAGTGGATTTAACTTCTAAAATTTTAAAAGTTGCCTGTACCTGTGTTCATTTGTATTTCGCCGTACTGTGGGAGTCTTACTTTGAAACATGACAAACATCTGAACGGCCTTAGTTATTGCGGCGGAAAGCTTTAATGAAATACAGTTGGCTGATCTCGAACTCGGTTATCTCTCGAACACCCCGCTATCTCGAACTCAAAACCCATTTCCCCTTGCGCTTGTTTTTCAGTCATTTACTATTCCAATTGGCTATCTCGAACTGTTTTTCGGGGTGTGACATTCCGGAGAAAATAGCGGGGTTCTATCTGTATATAATATGTGAATGGCTTGTCCATTTATTCTTTTCTAAGTTGTGATCTTGCATTTAAACGTCGGCTCTTCTGTTTGTATGAACTAATTCACACAATTCAGAGGCAATTACAGCCTAGTTTAAACATTGAAGAACCTTTTGAGAAACCTCATTCAGTTTTACACGCGATGTATTGTTTCATACAGGCGATCTTCACGCGTGGATTCCGCGACCGAAGTTGGAGCGCTACCTTAAGAGGTTTTGCAGGCGAACTCATCTGGTTGGCGAGTTCTTCTTGAGTTTAAAGCCCGTACCGACGCCTTGTCCTGATCAGTGCCAAGCTGATGGTGGGTAATAACAATGCCGTTTATCCTTAGCGTATTAGAGTACTGAAAGTTTATAGCCCGTCACAAAAATTAATTTTTGCGAAATTATGAAAATTTGATATTCAGCTATTTGTAGGAAGCATGCCAAAAAACCCTCCACTTCCCCAAAATTAGCTCTCCATTTCAATTTGTGGCCATACAAACCGTTCTAAACAATTTCTAATTTTTGCGTCTGTTCCTTCAATTTAGAACAGGCGCAAAATTAGAGAGGTTTGTATGGGACTGTACCAAACTTTGAACCTCTAATATATTCTGTTCCTATTCGTGCTAACAAGTTGAAACTTTTTGCTGGCTGATCCACAGCAGCAATCTTTATCTAATGATGTGGATTTTGAGGCTTGATTAAAAATAATTTGGGAAATTTATGACGTCACACTTTACCACTCATATACTATAGCGTTAGCCGGTACAATCCTAAAACAGTTTTGCTCTCGAACACTCGAGCTAACAACTGAGTAAATAATGGGGTTCGGTACTTCTTCAATAAATGTATTCAAAATCCGTTTTAATCTCCTCCATCCTAAACCGTCGTTGTTCTTTGGGAGGAAGAGAGAGTTTCTTACCGAAAAAATCAAAAGTATATCTTTGGTATTTCCTCTACCTTGGTAAATTAGTATTTTTGAGGTTTCCTTTAATTTGAAAGAAATTTTGTATGTCGCAAAAAAAATGACTTAAAATATCTTGACATAGCTCCTTTAAATTCTTGCTTGACGTCTTGGCAGACGTGGTGGCGTCACAGGCCTGGCCGGGAATCATTGTGTTGTGTTCTTGGGCTACACTGGCGTCTTGAACCACAAGCCTCCGAAAAAAGGCTTTACTTCTTGCCTAAACGTCCCATACATGATTTCAATATTTGTTGAGACCATGCCCGTGGCCAACGGCTTCACCATTTCGAAAACAAAAGAGATGTTGAGACAAAGGGGTGTTTAACGGCCTCACCATTTGCTCTCAACAACTGTTGACTCACTCTCTGCAACAACCCAACGGAGGTGAGAGAATAAAAATAAAAAAAAAACAAAAAAAGAAGAGACGTAGGTTGATCCAACATTTGTTGAGAGCCTGAACTGTGAGGCCGTTTAACACCCGCTTTTGTCTCAACATCTCTTTTGTTTTTCGAAATGTGAAGAAGAGCCGTTTTGGCACGCAATGGTCCTCAACAATATATTGAAAACGAATGATTCGGGTGCGTTTAGCAAGAAATTAAAGCCTTTTTTTCAGGGGGGGAAAAGGACATATATAGGTTCACACGCCAGTGGGTTGCCCACGAACACAACAACCATGTATCCCGCCAGGCCGTTTAAACGTCCAGGCCCCCACCGGCAAAGCTAGCATCCCGCGCCCCCGCACGCACCGCGCCCTAAACTGGAACCCGCACGAAAAAAAAAAAAAAAAAAGACAGCACCCCAGCCGCGCCAAGCGCGTCCTGCCAAGACGTAAGCAAGAATTTAAAAGGGAGGCTATGTCGAAAGATATTTTATAGTCATTATCTTTTTGTCGACATACAAAATTTCTTTCAAATTAAAAGGAAACCTCATCAAAATAATAATTTTTACGCAAAGGTAAGTAGACAATACCAAAGATATACTTTGTGATTGTTCGGTAAGAAACCCAAAAAAGAACAACGCGGTTTATGGATGGAGGAGATTAAAACGTATTTTGAATACATTTGAAAGAAGTACCGAACCCCATTATTTACCTCGGAATTTGTTAGCTCGAGTGTTCCAGAGATAAACTGTTTTGAGGTTGTACCGGCTAAAACGCTAATAGTATAAGAGTGGTAAAGTTGTGACGTCATAAATTTTTCCATTATTTTTATATCAAGTGCCTTCAAATCCCATCTATTAGATAAAGATTGCTGCTGTGATCATGACCAAAAAAGGTTCAACACTTGTTAGCACGAATAGAACAGAAGATTATTACTGATGGTTCAATAGTTTGGGGGGTACCGTCCCCATACAACCTCTCTAATTTTGCGCCTGTTTCTAAATTGAAGGAATCAGACGCAAAATTTAGAAGATTGTTTTAGAACGGTTTGTATTGGGGCCCGCCGCCATACCAAAATTTTTTTTTTGAAAATGGAGAGGCTTAATTTGGGGATAGTGGAGGTTTTTTTTGCTATTGCTTTCCTCCAAATAGCTGAATATCAAATTTCATACACGATTTCGCAATATTTATATTTTTTTGTGACGTTATAGACTTTAGTAGCTGCTAATTACGCTAAGGATAAACGGCAATTGTTTATACCCACCATACAGCTTGGTCAACTGATCAGGACAAGGCGTCGTACGAGCTTTTTAAAACCTCAAGAAGAAACTCGCAACAGATGAGCTCGCCTGCAAAACCCTCTTAAGGTAGTCGGCTCCAACGTTCGGTCGCGAATCCACGCGTGAGATCGCCCTGTTTGAAACAATACACGCGTGTTAAACTGAATGAGGTTTTCTCAAAAGGTTCTTCAATGTTTTAAACCTGGCTGTAATTGCCTCTGAATTGTGTGAATTAGTTCTACAAACAGAGAGGAGCCGACGTTTAAAAGGCTAAGATTTCACAACTTAGAAAGAATAACTGGACAACCTCATTGCACATTCCACTTATATACAGATGAAACGCCCGCTATCTTCGCTCGGAAGGGAAACGAAAAACAGTTCGAGATAGCCAATTTGAATAGTAAATTACTGAAAAACAAGCGCAAGGGGAGTATGGGTTTTGAGTCCGAGATGAGCGGGGTGTTTCGAGATAACCGAGTTGGCGAGATAGCCAACTGTATTTCATTAAAGCTTTCGCTCCGCCGCAACTAACTAAGGCGCCGTTCAGATGTTTTTGTCATGTTTCAAAAGTAAGACATCCACAGTATGGGGGGGGGGGGGGGTTGTGGGCGGCTGAAATACAAATGAACACATGTACAGTGCAACTTTTAAAATTTTTAGCGAAGTTAAATCCACTGGCGCCCATGGCCTGATTATAGGAGGCAACCGTCCTTTCTTGTCCGCCCGCCAGGGGGTTGGATGCCCGCCCGCTGTTCCTTACCTTCTTTAGAATCTTGCCCTTGGTGTTTAAACACCACTCGTACTCCGCACCCCTCCTGCATGAGGTCTATGACCTTTTCAGGGTCAACGCAGCTTTGGCTACCATCTCCATTCCCGTGCGTATGACGCTACTGACCTTCCCTGGAGGGGTGGCTTCGGGCAGCTGTGACACCTTGTTTGGGTCCAACAAGGGTCCATAGCAACAGCTCTTGTTTGAAGAATATCTGGTTCTTGTTGTGGTAAAAACGCTCTGAACCTGCAAACGCAAATAATGAGAAAAATTAGAAAATTAATGATCTCTAATTAAACTGATAGAGCGATTGTTTTGGTTTTTGCTTGACTACGCTCTGTGATTGGTTTAACTTGCCCCACCTTCTCAACCAATCAGATGCAAAACCAAAACCTATCGCTACTTGGTCACACGCGTTTTTCCCGCGCTTTGGTGCCGGTTTACGTGTATTTGCTTTGAGTTTCTCATTGGCTCATTGTGTTATTTTCGTTTGTGGTGATTACCAATCAGATTTAAATCATGGTTTCATGGTGCTTCTATTCCCCGTGCTTGGCACCTGTTACACGGTTTTGGCTATGATGTCTCATTGGGCTATTAGAGGTGCGTAGCACTTGATTGGCTAGAGTGAGCCAGATCTCATTCATTCAGGTCATCCAAAACAGCTCTAACTTGTGTTGATTATAAGCAGTATCTGACCTGTATCATCATCACTGATGTCACTTTCCTCGCCAGGTGACTTGTCATCCTTTCAGTTTTACTGTAACCACAAAATTATAAAAGGTCAAGTCTCCACACGGGTCAAGCAACTTACACTACTGTATACCTGCCAACTTTTCCCAAGTCGAATGCGTGTGATTTTCGTATCCATATTACCCGAATTTTCCGAAAAACTTCCGACGAATTCGAACATTGCCGAAGATGTTCCGATGACTTCTGAACATTGCCGAAGATGTTCCGAAGGCTGCCGAATGTCGCCGTGCGAAGCTCAAAAAAAAAATCTCAACGCGACATTTAGCGCCGTTCATTGGACTATTTTGGGTGGAAATTGATTCCAATTTTTTCACGTTAATGGTTAATGAACAAGTAGTCCGGAATTGTTTTGTCAGGCGTGTGAAATTGGTCCTGTATGCGTGTGAGTTGGCAGGTATACTACTGTAGACCTACACTACCTACACTTAACTCTGGCTTCCGTAGCATGAAAATGACTCTTGGATAGGTTGACCCCAAACGTTTTGTCAAGTGGCACAAAAAATTGGCCAGCACCTATTTCTCCACTGGATCATTTGTTTCAAAGGGATGAACACCGAACAAACGCTATCCACCACAAAAATTACTGTCCACTTGGATACCTATGCTATCACTGTATAGTGATTTACAGTGTATGGTGGTTGATAGCGCTATCCATCCTTCGCCGGGTCTCCAATAACGGAAAGAAAGTGTTCTGGGATCTGCCACCACAACCCCGGCCCCCACCCCTTTAACAAACACAAACAAGTAAACTAACGTTAAACTATGTCTTGCAAGAGTGGAAAAATATAAAGTGACAGAGGAAATGCTCAAATCTGATTGGTTGATAGCTATGACATCTGAGATAAAATAACACAGGAAACTCTCCCTACCTCACAGTTGGAATCTTCCTTGGTAGTAATCCTAAAAGGAGGAGGAAAGAACTTCTCGTCACAAATAACTAATATAGTGAACTGTGACAAACACCCCCTCCTCTCAGAGACAACGACAGCGTGACAAGCAAAATGAACATTGTTACATCAAGCTATACAGAAGCAGACTACCATCTGCATCCGTCTGTTGTAAGCTCCCTGCTTAAACCCCCCCCCCTCCCCGGATATTAGCCCCCTACTTTTCCTCATTTTCCTTACTGTGAAATCACTAAATTAATGTTTAATCGTTTTCAGCTTGTGCCAAATGTTTTTTCTTTTTTATACCACTGATAAGCACCCCCTTCCCGTTTAATACACCCACCCCAAATCTCTTATGAATTTGTATAAGCCCTGAGGCTTATAACTGGGATATAAGCTATATGTAAAAGGGATCACCATCTACACTGTGAAAATGCACTGGGTGGTAACAACCTCACAATGTTCGATACCCACCCGGCATTATTTGTAGCAGCCATGTTGCCTAAGATGATGGGATCCTTATTAAGGGGCTATATCATGCTACTTTCACCAATTCTGTTACACACAAACTAGTCTTAAAATATATTGAAACCACTAATAGGCTAATTTGATCAACGGCGGACCAACGTTTTTCAAGTTTATGTCCATATGTATGAAACAAGTGGTAAATCACTGCTTAAAAATCATCTGTGTTTGTTATGTAAGTGAGATTCCATCTTTGAATTAATATTTCATTCATATATTTGAGTTTAGAGCTCGTAAAAAATAATACTGGGAAGAATAGCACAAAATAGCGTGACATACAGTGTAGCCCCTTTAATTCTCCTTGCCTGCCTTCTTGGCTGTGTGTATGAAACAGTTAGGAGAAGTTAAACATGATTACACTTACCCACTGCTGGTTGTCCTGATTGGGCTTGATTCTGTCTTCCCATGACGCTCGAGAATGACGGCAAATCTAAACTGTCTTCGTCATCAGCTGAGGCTGTAAACAATGCAATATGTATGTATTTATTTGTTGTTGCAAGTTTAAAGCAATGTGTGGTTTCAATTTCAATAAATTAGTTCAGCAAAATGTAGTTACACGAGTTATTAAAACTATGTCAATGAAATTACAATGTAACAAAATTAACAGCGGGATGCGCATTTGGACAATTCAGTTGGTCATCGTTAGATTAGGGCAACTACAAAATAAAATTTAACAAACTTTAGAATAAAATACTGGCCTTATAAAACAGATTATAAGGGATACAAATTTAAGTACTAACCTGGTTGCTTCAGAAGGAACTGAAATGAGAGAAAAAAATAGAGGAAATGTAATGTCACATATAACCCTAAGCCTAAAATAGCAGCACGTCTTCTTTTGTCGAGCTAATAAAGTTTACATACTTGAATGGTATAATCTTCTGGTAAAAAAAAAATCCCACAATGTTGTGGGGTTGGGCCATGAATAATTTATTATTTTAGTGTCTTCGTACATATTGCAATACCTACGACGCTATTTTATATCTACGTCTTTGCATGCATCGCGGACCTATGACCTAGATCCTCCACTGGGGAAGGGGTGGCGAATGGTAAATTCGACACTTTGAGAGACTAGCGTTTTTCTCCTGCGAGACCAAGACTGTTTGAGTTTTTTAGATTGCGAGACCGAGATTGAGACTCCAAAACAGCTTTGCAAAAAATCGAGACTGCAAGACGTACATTGTAGAGAACCACTCAAAAAACGAGACTGCCAGATGTACAGAACCGTTCAAAAAACGAGACTGCGAGACCTGTGAAATTTGACTAAAATTTTGCGAGACCCTTATTTTTTAAAGACCATTTGCCAGCCCTACTGAAACCAATAAAAGCTAAAGAGTCAGAGTACTTTTATGTTGTTTATTACATGCTGAACAAAGTGGTTCTAACTTTTTTAAAAGTCTGTAGATAAAAGCCTGTTTGCTTTTTAAGGGGATATTTTAGAAAATTCTCCCATTTATCAAAACAACTATATCCATGCAGCCAATAGACCATTTTACAGTTTCTGTGAAATGTAACCAAGCCTCTGTATGAAATCGAGGTTAGGGGTGACCATGAGATGATAGAGATCAGAACTAGTTTACATAATAACAGAATAATTTTACATTTGAAAAGAAGGAAGGTTTGTATCACAACAAAGTCACCTCCAGCCTCACTTCGATTCAAAGGCCTGGATTCTAAGCACACAACTGTAAAATGGCCTATTGACACCATATACATGTAGGTCATAGAGCGGTTTCATTTGAGTGTCGTAAAACCAAAACCAAACCAAAACCAAAACCAAAACGCGAAATCATGATTGGTTTTGGTTTAGCATCTGATTGGTTGAGTAGGTGGCGCGAGTTTTTTAAACCAATCACAGAACGTAGTAAAGCAAAACCAATTTCGGATTACTTTCGATACTCAATTGAAAATCGCTCTAACATATACACTAACTTACTTGGGCCAAAAGGCGAATGGAGAGTGTGTCCCGTCCTTTTACACCAACCAATGGGATAGATGTCTGGTGATTCAAAATCCACAAACTGAAACTTTGATTGGCCATCAAAGAACAGTTGCAGCATTTCTGCCCATGATGTTTTGTTATGGTGGTCACACGGATGATCTGCGGCTGCTCCAAATCAGCCACTTCTAGTTTCATGCCAGGTTTGAATTTATGCGACTTCATTTTCTGGATGAAAACACATCAAAGTAAATTAATAATCGAGATACATTTATTCATGTGCCCATACAAGGAAGAGTACAGTAAACACCCGCTTATAAGAACCTAGTGGATTAAGAACCTACAGGCTGAAATTTGGAAATTAGACCCCCATTATATAAGAACCCATTCAGCCCGAAATTTGAAATAGGTTATTATTTGTAACATTTGGGTCAAAAAATATTTTAGCGCTGAGCATTGTAGGACAATTAGAACTTTCAACATCATAAATAAACTGTGGAAAATGTATTATATTTCCCTGGATTTTGTATGATTTAGTAGTTTCCGTGACACGACTGAAATAACGAGATTAAAGTACTATTCTGAACAGCAGCAAACAGTTTAAACCCCTGAATTATTAAGAACCTAATTAAGAACCTAAACAGCCTGATTTCCCACTAAACACCCGATATATAAGAACCTATTCAGGCTGACTTGTAAAAAATGTAGGTTCTTATAAGTGGGTGTTTACTGTATCCTGAAATCTGATTGGTCAAGAGTGGCTAATTTTTCCTGTGAAGGCTCAGACAGGCCATGTAGTGCGTTACTTTTGGTTTCCCTACCGTTGCCACTCGACAAAGTTTTTGACAACTTTTTGACATCATTCTGATGGCTAATTCGTTTCAACTGGCCAATCAAAATGCAAGAACTATGAGCGGCGGACTGATGTCAAGCTCAACATTTTTGTGTTCTGACAATTGACATCTCCTCACACAGTTCTTGCAATTTGATTTGCTAGTTTAAATGGAAGCCATCAGAAAGTTGTCAAAAAGATGTCAAAAATGAATCAAAACTTTGTTGAGTGGAAAAACAGAAGGGCCCTCTTCACTGTATCAGAGGTGTGTTGGACTATTAAGACGGATTCCGCTCAACGTTCGAGCAATAAGTGCAAAAATTAATTACTAAAAAACTACTCATAGCACGGTAATATTTTGAATACTATTTGAAACATATCACTTTAATTCACTTCTCCAAGTGACCCCGCAATTAAATTCTCAAGCATTCTCGAGAAAATTAATGTCAAACCTCGTAAAAAAATGATAAAAAACGCACGCCATTTTTGTTTTAACTGACACAAAGCGTCCTTTTTAATTAAAATATGTAATGACTTCTCTCGCGGGGTCAGCTTGGGAGCTAATTTATCGATAATTCTCTTAACTGTATTCAAAATGTTACCGTGCTATGAGTATTTTTTTTGGTAACTTAATTTTTTGCACTTTTTTGCTCGAACCGTCCAGCGGAAATCGTCCTTAAATGGTTTATGTGTTGAACTCTGGGTTAGGAGATCAGGTTTTCATGCCTAGCTAGGGTCGTTATGTAGTGTTATTGGGTAAGTATAGGAAATCGTATGAACGCGAGTGCAATTCGTGATTTATGGGCATGAGTGATGTTTGGAAAGTTCTCAAAAATTGCACGAGCCTTTAGGTGAGTGCAATTTGAGAACTTTCAAAACATCACGAGTGACCATAAATCACTAATTGCACGAGCAGTTCATACGATTTTTTTGTTTATAATTATTCTCAACAAAATTTTGCTGCGGCCATCACGCTACTCTGCACATCGAAACGTTTCACTAGTTTCCAAAGTGCTCACATGTTTTATTTGAACGCGCTAGGCAAACCAAGCGTGAACTTTTGAAAGAATTACAGTACTATAGTTTAGAAAATATTTAACCATTAACTTGAAAGCTTATTTCAATGCCATTAAGCGGCAAAAACGTCTCTACTTGTCCGGTACCGTTTATCACAATTCCGTATTGCACTCTATAACCTATTTATGCATTCATCATTGACCAATCATAAGCTGCATATTTTGTTGAGTATATTATAAGAGACTTTACTCCCATGATGATGATGATGATGACGACAATGAAGATGAGGATTGTGATGATAGTACATAGCATTGTACCTACCCTAAACAGATGAGGTGGGCAAATGGTGCCCGACACAGGGCTAAAATATTTGTCCCATGCAAAAGTCTTTTTGGTGTAGTCTGAAATTCAAAATGCCAGTCAGTATACTGTATGATCAATGACATGTAAACAGTGTAATGTAACATTGTCCCCAACTAACTGTAGTACAAAATCCTGAAAGCTACAATAATAATGTGCTAAAAGCCTGGGGGGGGGGGGAGGGTACTCAGGTATAATAGTGACGGGAGGCTCAGCTCGAAAAGGTCTTTGAGCCTCCTCGTCACTATTATACCTGAGTACCCCCCCTGGGAATAAAAGTGTAATATCGAATCTGTTCATAAAATAGGCCATTTTACAGTTTTATTACCAGACCTTTGAGGCAGAAGCCGAGGCCTGAGTTGACTTTTGTTTTGTTATGAATAATCCTTCTTGCTTTTACATTGTAGTTTTTGGTCCTAATCATTTCAAGGTCAACCCAAACCTCACTTTCATGCAGAGGCCTCGTTAAATTCAAGTTCATTCCATAACATTTACAGCGAAGATAATGCTACGCCGTTGCCACTTGACAAAATTTTTGGTTAATTTTTGACAACTTTTTTTGACGGCTTTCGATGGGCTTTCGGATAGGTTTCCGTTTGACTTGACCAATCAAAATACAAGGAGTGTTGGAGGCGGAGTCGTGAAATTTTGAATGGTTTTTAGTTTCTAGTCTAGTTCAAGATGTGGCACCACAAAACGGAACCCATCAAAGTTGTCAAAGATGTCAAAACTTAATCAAAAACTTTGTTGAGTGGCAATGGTAGCATCATCTCACTGTAATGTGATACATTGCAAATCTATCAAAAACACTAACAATGAATCACAATATAACATGTCAGGTAACACTTACATTGCAGGAACGGACAAATCAACTTGATGCCTGGAACAACCATCCTGCAGGGAAAATCCCTGGCGAGTCACTATGGCAACAAATGTAACTGGCGGTACATCCTCCTGGTAGTCGGTGGTGACAGAAAAGTAGTAGGGACCCAGGCTCTTAGTGACTGTGGCAGGGCAGATAATTGATGGCTTCATTGGGTGAACAGCTTCCAGCTTCATGCCAATTTCAAACCATGAACTCTTGGCTGGAAATGCTCTTGAGTCTGCAGAGTACAAGGGAATTAAACTGTGAGTATCAACAAAACTTGATAAATAAATAAACAAACTTGTACACATACCCGGCGTGATCCATTGATGGAAAAAAATGGTGTTTTTTAATTACATCGATTGTCCATAGATTTTCAATGATAATTGAAGGGTCAGGGTCAAGTCGAAAACTATGCTAAGTGAACAAAGCTCGTTTGCTAGCATAGTTTTCGACTTGACCCTTCAATATTGATTAATTGTCATCGATTGCTATTGATTGGCATTTTCGTCAATTTTTGGGGGCAAAATAAATTATTTTTAATAAATTATTTTGTTTATTGTTACTGTATGTGTAGTCTATTGATATAGTTAATAATTTACTAGTTATAAATGTAAATCGAAAATCTATTAGCTTTTACCTATGTAGCATGTTTATGTAATTACATAATAAAGACTGCCAGATCCCACCCTTGTGTTTGCGGTGCAGGTGGTTTAGTACAGAAGTGGTAATTTTAATCCACGACCCTTATACAGTAATACATGCAATTAGACATTAATTAACAGTAATGGTTTGTTAAAATAATTGTAGGGTATGTATCCAGACCCAAGCTACCGGCGGTCCATCGTAATGTTAAAGAACACACTCATTGCTACTCTGAGCCTGCGTGGCCAAGAGTGGAACTAAATTGATCAATTAATGATTTGATTTTCTCAGCCACACTTTTTTTCTTATCTAAAATATATTGTTAGTGCTGTAAGTCTGCATACCTTTCTAAAACAGATCATGAGGTGCAGCAAGTGCACCAGTCAGAGTCTGGGTTAAGAATGTTCTCCAGTCTTCAAGAGTGCTATTTTATACCTGTCAACATCAATCAAGCAAAATTCAAATAAGCAAATATCAAAGTTGATCTGCTGACTAGGGGAATGATAAAAATTCTCAACCAACGTCTCAATGTGAATTGAAGGGCTCCAGGTAAAAATGCCTCCTTGGTTTTGGAAAACAAAAGGAATCAAATAAAAGAAACAAGTTATTAAGGAACCGATTAACCAAGGGGACGTTTTTGCCAAGAGCCCTTCAATTCTAAAGTAAAGACTTTTAAACAATTCAATAGAAAATGAAATATTTTTTCTCTTCAGTGAACATTTTTATCATCTTTGAACTACTTTTATTAATAGTGATTTTTTCCCTTTATTTTAATAAGTTCTATTAACATTCATTATGTTGTAGTTTGTCTTTGATTTTTGCTAAATGTTTGTTCTTTTACAGTGAACGTAAAAAAGTACAAAGCAATAATTGCTTTGTACTTTTTATTGGTACAACAATATGAGGAACAAGTCGTGAGTTTTTCATTTTCCGTTGATGCGACTTACAATAGGTGGCCTTATTTGTGTGTTATCCAATCATCGCATCAGATTAGTGGTTATGGAAGTTGGTGCTAACAGCTTTTCCGTATTAAAGTTTGGCGTTACACACTTTGTGTAAGCCACACATAAAGAGCCAAACATACTTCTGGAATGTCCATCCTTTCTCACCCCCAATCAAAAGCAAATTGGCTACTGTATACAGTGTTGGTGATAACTTTTGGACCACATACCTTTTGGTGGTTGGAGAGGGTAGCCATTCTGCGCACACATCCTATAGGATGGAGCTCTTCTGCTTGGAAGTTGCACCAGCAGTCATTACTGCTGTCCTTCCCAAAGCCGTCATATCGTATGCGCACCTCTGCCCAACCTGTTGTATTACTGTAGCGACACGAATGAGGGAGGATTGTTCTGTCGACAGCCTCAAGCTTCATCCCTGGTTTAAGCCTGGCACTTCCACAGTTGCCTGTGGGTAATTTAAACATGTGTAAGGTTTCTAATAATTTATAACTGCAATGTAAATAAAGACTGACAGTACTTTCCCAGCTTTTTTTACCCATACAAACCAGGGCTGTAATAAAGTAAACTAATACTAAACATGTAAGTGTCTTGTCCGAAGAGACACAACACAAAGGATCCCATTTTACCAGAGCCCAGTGATTAAACATTACAGGCCCCTCTACATTATTGCTATGGGCCCTTTCTATACCTCCCATTTTTGTTTTTTTTTTGGTGGTGTGGGAGTGTAATGTGGGGTGGGGAGGAGTTTTACTCCATTTAACTTTCATACTACAGCAGACTCCCGCTATCGTCGAACTCTCTAGGGGAAGCGAAAAATAGTTTTCGAGATAGCGAGGAGTTGCGAGATAGCCAATAGTAAATGACTGAAAAACAAAGGGCAGGGGTAATGGGTCGTGAGTTTTCGAGATAGCGGGATTTTCGAGACAACTGAGTTTGAGAATAGCGGGAGTCTACTGTATATGGATATCTATAGACACTACTATATTGGGGTGGGGGGTGCGGGGTTTGGGTTGGTTGTTCGAATGGGGTCTTACCCACCTCTCGCTGTCTAAGTCTCGCTACATGTAGATGGGGTTATAATTCCTTTTCTCTTTCAATTTTCCATATTATACATTTGCTTACAATGTGTCCATTACCAGAAAAATAATCCATACCCCCTAGACCACGGGAGGGTTATTTGTTTGGGACCCCCCCCGCCCCTTTGGACATTTCCATTCGCAGATCGGGTTGTTTGATGAACCCCCCTACCCTCCGGAATTTCCATGAGTTTCTTAATTTGAAAATCCTCTACCCCCTGGAAATTAAAACCCTTTTTATACTTGAATAAATAGTGACAACCATATGCTTAACTCAGTTAGCGCAACAGTTATTTCGATCACTTTCAATCAACACGCACACGGCTAACACAGCTTACAGGAAAGCACAAACAATGAACGTGAATCGCAAATTTAAATCCAAAAACGAAAGAATATCTTTCTTTCCAATCAAAAAATTTAAACTTACTTTTCTTGAAGTCCTGATTATGTTTTTTGTTTTCAAGAGATTTTGCCATTGCTAGCGCTTTACTCGACGACAGGAATCGTGTCGCGTTTCGTAACAAAGCTGAGCAGACTGGCTTTTTCCAAGAAACCCAACGGTCAGGGGACTGGGAAGGAGTTTTGGTCGGCCATTTTTGAATACGGTTTTCGGTTCGGTTCGGGCAGGTTCGTGCTTGCAACTTCAAGAGACAGTTTTTTTGAGAAAAAAAGGCGGTAACTAAACGAAAATAAGAGAATGCATGAAAGAACAAGATTGTTTGGGAATTAATTGCAATGGGGTCAAAAAAGAACGTTTTGATTTGGCTTTGTTTCCAGTTCTCCGATCAATAGAGACAAAGTACGTAAGTATTTCCTTACTAAATTTTTTGACGGTGCTTTTGTTCAGAAAGGAAACCCTCTGGAAAAGAAAACTATTTTTGTAACCCGCCCTCCCGCTTACGGAAATTTATCACTTTTAGACCCGCCGCTAAACCCCGTCGGATTTCCGTGAACCCTGCACGTGGGGGGGGTATGGATATTTTTCCTGGAACGACACAAATCAGGGACTTAATTGCCGTTCGAGGATAACGAGAACGCATCCTAATCCTGAACTGTGTCCCCCGTCGACCTGTGTACATGTGCACTCCAGGACAATTTTTGAGATTTGAGACGGGCGTATCGAAATCGTCCGCCCCTAATCATTTTTTGCAGGGGTCACTCGGCCGGGAACTGGTAAAGACGAGCTCCACTTTTCCCTATTAACAGGGGGGGGGGGGGGGGGGGTAAAAAACATGAAGCAAGTGAACTGCGTTGTTCCGTGCGTTTTTTTGGCTGTTGTTTCGTGTTGTTTTGTGGCGATAACTCCGTGGGTTTTTTCGCTATCAAAATCGGTAAGTTAGTACATTGAATATCCATTTTTTCAATAGGGACGTAATGTTATATCCAACAATTTTATCGACGTCCCTGAGAGAAATTAATGTGTATCGACTCCTGGTGCTTGTATAGTTCTGTCTGCGTTGCAGTTTTCAGTGTTGTCCGCGAAGCACAGAAAACCAGTAAACACAAACCGAGTTTATTCATATTTCCGCTTTATTATTAGAGCCATGTGACCGTGATTTGTGGTCAATAAATTCGAAGGTCGTTTACGTCCGTATCCATGGCAAATGAAAATATATGTAGCCTCGTTTCAAAACAAATTAACTTAATAATACAAGCTACATGTAGCTTGTAGAATCAAGATTTAAGAACCGAATCAGGCCCAGTTCGATCGAGCGAAATTAACGCAAAGCAAAAGCTTATAATTATATTTAACTGGCAAATTGAATACTATGGGTGGTGCACACAACTCCTGTTCAATCCCCCAAGCTTTAAATGTTAGTTAAATCCATTGGTACCTTTGTTTTCAGGCCCTATTAAAACAATGGAACAAGTGGATGGTGTATTTTCTATATAAATTTATCAACAAATCATACTGTTATTTTCTTGCATGAATGTGTCAAGTTGCTAAAAATTCCCAATTTGTTGAGAATGTTATTTTTAAGAAAAGCATTCCAAATTTGGGATATTATGGTATACGACCATGCATTGTTTTACATGTGAATACCGGTTTTTGAATTTATCTCAAGAATTTCAATAATGTCACTGTTGGCAATGTTTGTGGCCCCTATAATATAATGAATTTGTTGGTGTTATTTACTGGGATGGCCATCTCCCAGACATTCACTATCATAATTATTAGCTTTCAACCACAAGGAGCAAAGTAAAACAGAGTGGATGTGTGTGTGTGTGT
>MU825535.1:0-29274 GCA_029204205.1 Desmophyllum pertusum | reverse complement strand
TTACCATTCCATTACCATTCCATTACCATTACTTTACCATTTCCATTACCATTAACCATTACCATTACCATTACCATTCCATTACCATTACCATTACCATTCCATTACCATTCCATTACCATTACCATTACCATTACCATTACCTTTACCATTACCATTACCATACCATTTTACCATTCCATATTACCATTTCCATTACCATTACCATTACCATTCCATTACCATTCCATTACCATTCCATTACCATTACCATTACCATACCATTACCATTCCTTACCATTCCATTACCATTCCATTACCATTCCATTACCATTCCATTACCATTACCATTACCATTACCTTTACCATTACCATTACCATTACCATTCCATCATTACCATTCCTTACCATTCCATTACCATTACCATTACCATTACCATTACCAATTTACCATTCCATTACCATTTCCATTACCATTCCATTACCATTCCATTACCATTCCATTACCATTCTCCATTACCATTCCCATTACCATTACCATTACCATTACCATTACCATTACCATTACCATTACCATTACCATTACCATTACCATTACCATTACCATTACCATTACCATTACCATTACCATTACCATCCCATTACCATTCCATTACCATTACCATTCCATTACCATTCCATTACCATTCCATTACCATTACCATTACCATTTCCATTACCATTCCATTACCATTCCATTACCATTTCCATTACCATTACCATTACCATTACCATTACCATTACCATTACCATTACCATTACCATTACCATACCATTACCATTACCATTACCATTACCATTCCATTACCATCCCATTACCATCCCATTACCATTATGCTTCCATTACCATTCCATTACCATTACCATTACCATTACCATTACCATTCCATTACCATTCCATTACCATTTCCCATTACCATTCCATTACCATTACCATACCATTACCATTACCATTACCATTACCATTACCCATTACCATTACCATTACCATTACCATTACCATTACCATTGCCATTTCCATTACCATTCCATTACCATTCCATTACCATTACCATTACCATTACCATTACTTATCCATTACCATTACCATTACCATTCCATTACCATTACCATTACCATTACCATTACCATTACCATTACCATTCCATTACCATTCCATTACCATTACCATTACCATTACCATTACCCATTACCATTACCATTCCATTGCCGTTCCATTACCATTCCATTACCATTACCATTACCATTACCATTAACCATTACCATTACCATTACCATTACCATTACCATTACCATTACCATTACCATTACCATTACCATTACCATTACCATTACCATTACCATTACCATTACCATTACCATTCCATTACCATTCCATTTACCATTCCAACCATTCCATTACCATTACCATTACCATTACCATTACCATTCCATTACCATTACCATTACCATTACCATTCCATTACCATTCCATTACCATTACCATTACCATTACCATTACCATTCCATTACCATTACCATTACCATTACCATTACCATTCCATTACCATTACCATTACCATTCCATTACCATTACATTACCATTCATTACCATTCCATTACCATTACCATTACCTTACCATTACCATTCCATTACCATTCCATTACCATTACCATTACCATTCCATTACCATTACCATTCCATTACCATTACCATTACCATTACCATTACCATTACCATTACCATTACCATTACCATTACCATTCCATTACCATTACCATTACCATTCCATTACCATTCCATTACCATTACCATTACCATTACCATTACCATTACCATTACCATTACCATTACCATTACCATTACCATTACCATTACCATTCCATTACCATTACCATTACCATTCCATTGCCGTTCCATTACCATTACCATTACCATTACCATTACCATTACCATTACCATTACCATTACCATTACCATTCCATTACCATTACCATTACCATTACCATTACCATTACCATTACCATTACCATTACCATTACCATTCCATTACCATTACCATTACCATTACCATTCCATTACCATTCCATTACCATTACCATTACCATTACCATTACCTTCCATTACCATTACCATTACCATTACCATTACCATTACCATTACCATTACCATTACCATTCCATTACCATCCCATTACCATTACCATTACCATTCCATTACCATTACCATTACCATTACCATTACCATTACCATTACCATTACCATTCCATTACCATTACCATTACCATTACCATTACCATTCCATTACCATTACCATTACCATTACCATTACCATTCCATTACCATTACCATTACCATTCCATTACCATTACCATTACCATTCCATTACCATTACCATTACCATTCCATTACCATTCCATTACCATTCCATTACCATTCCATTACCATTACCATTACCATTCCATTACCATTCCATTACCATTCCATTACCATTACCATTACCATTCCATTACCATTACCATTACCATTCCATTACCATTCCATTACCATTCCATTACCATTCCATTACCATTACCATTACCATTACCATTACCATTACCATTACCATTACCATTCCATTACCATTCCATTACCATTCCATTACCATTACCATTACCATTACCATCCATTACCATTCCATTACCATTCCATTACCATTCCATTACCATTACCATTACCATTACCATTACCATTACCATTACCATTACCATTACCATTACCATTACCATTACCATTACCATTACCATTACCATTACCATTACCATTACCATTACCATTACCATTCCATTACCATTCCATTACCATTCCATTACCATTACCATTACCATTCCATTACCATTCCATTACCATTCCATTACCATTCCATTACCATACCATTACCATTACCATTCCATTACCATTACCATTACCATTACCATTACCATTCCATTACCATTACCATTACCATTACCATTACCATTACCATTACCATTTACCATTACCATTCCATTACCATTCCATTACCATTACCATTACCATTACATTACCATTCCATTACCATTCCATTACCATTCCATTACCATTCCATTACCATTCCATTACCATTACCATTACCATTACCATTACCATTCCATTACCATTACCATTACCATTACCATTACCATTCCATTACCATTACCATTACCATTACCATTACCATTACCATTACCATTACCATTACCATTACCATTACCATTACCATTACCATTACCATTCCATTACCATTCATTACCATTCCATTACCATTACCATTACCATTACCATTACCATTACCATTACCATTACCATTACCATTCCATTACCATTCCATTACCATTCCATTACCATTACCATTACCATTCCATTACCATTACCATTACCATTACCATTACCATTCCATTACCATTCCATTACCATTCCATTACCATTCCATTACCATTACCATTACCATTACCATTACCATTCCATTACCATTACCATTACCATTACCATTACCATTCCATTACCATTACCATTACCATTCCATTACCATTCCATTACCATTCCATTACCATTACCATTACCATTACCATTACCATTACCATTACCATTACCATTCCATTACCATTCCATTACCATTACCATTCCATTACCATTACCATTACCATTACCATTACCATTCCATTACCATTCCATTACCATTACCATTACCATTACCATTACATTCCATTACCATTACCATTACCATTACCATTCCATTACCATTACCATTACCATTACCATTACCATTACCATTCCATTACCATTCCATTACCATTACCATTACCATTACCATTACCATTACCATTACCATTACCATACCATTACCATCCCATTACCATTCCATTACCATTCCATTACCATTACCATTACCATTCCATTACCATTCCATTACCATTCCATTACCATTCCATTGCCGTTCCATTACCATTCCATTACCATTACCATTACCATTACCATTACCATTACCATTACCATTACCATTCCATTACCATTACCATTACCATTACCATTACCATTACCATTACCATTACCATTCCATTACCATTCCATTACCATTCCATTACCATTACCATTACCATTCCATTACCATTACCATTACCATTCCATTACCATTACCATTACCATTCATTACCATTACCATTACCATTACCATTACCATTACCATTACCATTACCATTCCATTACCATCCATTGCCGTTCCATTACCATTCCATTACCATTACCATTACCATTACCATTACCATTCCATTACCATTCCATTCCATTTCCATTACCATTACCATTACCATTACCATTACCTTACCATTACCATTACCATTACCATTCCATTACCATTACCATTACCATTACCACCATTACCATTCCATTACCATTCCATTACCATTCCATTACCATTACCATTACCATTCCATTACCATTCCATTACCATTCCATTACCATTCCATTACCATTCCATTACCATTACCATTACCATTACCATTACCATTACCATTACCATTACCATTACCATTCCATTACCATTCCATTACCATTCCATTACCATTACCATTACCATTCCATTACCATTACCATTACCATTCCATTACCATTCCATTACCATTCCATTACCATTACCATTACCATTACCATTCCATTCCATTCATACCATTACCATTACCATTACCATTACCATTACCATTACCATTACCATTACCATTACCATTCCATTACCATTCCATTACCATTACCATTACCATTCCATTACCATTACCATTACCATTCCATTACCATTCCATTACCATTCCATTACCATTCCATTACCATTACCATTACCATTACATTTACCATTATCATTACCATTCCATTACCATGCCATTACCATGCCATTGCCGTTCCATTACCATTCCATTACCATTACCATTACCATTCTATTACCATTACCATTTCCATTACCATTACCATTACCATTACCATTACCATTACCATTACCATTACCATTACCATTACCATTACCATTACCATTACCATTACCATTACCATTACCATTCCATTGCCATTACCATTCCATTACCGTTCCATTACCATTACCATTACCATTACCATTACCATTCCATTGCCATTACCATTCCATTGCCGTTCCATTACCCTTCCATTACCATTACCATTACCATTACCTTTACCTTTACCATTACCATTACCATTACCATTACCATGCCATTACCATTCCATTGCCGTTCCATTACCATTACCATTACCATTTCCATTACCATTACCATTACCATTACCATTACCATTACCATTACCATTACCATTACCATTACCATTCCATTACCATTCCATTGCCGTTCCATTACCCTTCCATTACCATTACCATTACCATTACCTTTACCATTACCATTACCATTACCATTACCATTCCATTACCATTCCATTGTCGTTCCATTACCATTACCATTACCATTTCCATTACCATTACCATTACCATTACCATTACCATTCCATTACCATTCCATTGCCGTTCCATTACCCTTCCATTACCATTACCATTACCTTTACCATTACCATTACCATTACCATTCCATTACCATTACCATTCCATTACCATTCCATTGCCGTTCCATTACCATTACCATTACCATTTCCATTACCATTACCATTACCATTACCATTACCATTACCATTACCATTCCATTACCATTCCATTACCATTCCATTGCCGTTCCATTACCCTTCCATTACCATTACCATTACCATTACCTTTACCATTACCATTACCATTACCATGCCATTACCATCCCATTGCCGTTCCAGTACCATTCCATTACCATTACCATTACCATTACCATTCCATTACCATTCCATTACCATTCCATTACCATTCCATTACCATTCCATTGCCGTTCCATTACCATTACCATTACCATTACCATTACCTTTACCATTACCATTACCATTACCATTACCATTACCATTCCATTACCATTACCATTACCATTACCATGCCATTACCATCCCATTGCCGTTCCATTACCATTATCGTTCCATTACCATTCCATTACCATTCCATTACCATTCCATTACCATTCCATTACCATTCCATTACCATTCCATTGCCGTTCCATTACCATTACCATTACCATTACCATTACCATTACCATTACCATTACCATTACCTTTACCATTACCATTACCATTACCATTCCATTACCATTACCATTACCATTACCATGCCATTACCATCCCATTGCCATTCCATTACCATTATCGTTCCATTACCATTCCATTACCATTCCACTACCATTCCATTACCATTCCATTACCATTCCATTACCATTTCCATTACCATTTCTATTTCCATTACCATTACCATTACCATTCCATTACCATTACCATTACCATTACCATTCCATTACCATTCCATTGCCGTTCCATTACCATTCCATTACCATTCCATTACCATTACCATTACAATTACCTTTACCATTACCATTCCATTACCATTCCATTGCCGTTCCATTACCATTACCATTACCATTACCATTCCATTACCATTCCTTTACCATTACCATTACCATTACCATTCCATTACCATTACCATTACCATTACCATTCCATTACCATTCCATTACCATTAACATTACCATTACCATTACCTTTACCATTACCATTACCATTACCATTCCATTACCATGCCATTACTATTCCATTACCATTCCATTACCATTCCATTACCATTCCATTACCATTACCATTCCATTACCATTCCATTGTCGTTCCATTACCATTACCATTACCATTACCTTTACCATTACCATTACCATTACCATTACCATTCCATTACCATTACCATTACCATTACCATTACCATTACCATTCCATTACCATTACCATTACCATTTCCATTACCATTCCATTACCATTCCATTACCATTACATTTACCATTATCATTACCATTCCATTACCATGCCATTACCATGCCATTGCCATTCCATTACCATTCCATTACCATTACCATTACCATTCTATTACCATTACCATTTCCATTACCATTACCATTACCATTACCATTACCATTACCATTACCATTACCATTACCATTACCATTACCATTACCATTCCATTACCATTCCATTACCATTACCATTCCATTGCCGTTCCATTACCCTTCCATTACCATTACCATTACCATTACCATTACCATTACCATTACCATTACCATTACCATGCCATTACCATTCCATTACCATTCCATTACCATTACCATTACCATTTCCATTACCATTACCATTACCATTACCATTAGCATTACCATTACCATTACCATTACCATTATCATTCCATTACCATTCCATTGCCGTTCCATTACCCTTCCATTACCATTACCATTACCATTACCTTTACCATTACCATTACCATTACCATTACCATTCCATTACCATTCCATTGTCGTTCCATTACCATTACCATTACCATTTCCATTACCATTACCATTACCATTACCATTACCATAACCATTACCATTACCATTCCATTACCATTCCATTACCATTCCATTACCATTCCATTACCCTTCCATTACCATTACCATTACCATTACCTTTACCATTACCATTACCATTACCATTACCATTCCATTACCATTACCATTACCATTACCATTACCATAACCATTACCATTACCATTCCATTACCATTCCATTACCATTACCATTACCATTACCATTCCATTACCATTCCATTACCATTCCATTGCCGTTCCATTACCCTTCCATTACCATTACCATTACCATTACCTTTACCATTACCATTACCATTACCATGCCATTACCATCCCATTACCGTTCCATTACCATTCCATTACCATTACCATTACCATTACCATTCCATTACCATTCCATTACCATTCCATTGTCGTTCCATTACCATTACCATTACCATTCCATTACCATTACCATTCCTTTACCATGCCATTACCATGCCATTACCATTCCATTACCATGCCATTACCATTCCATTACCATTCCATTGACATTCCATTACCATTACCATTACCATTACCATTACCATTACCATTACCATTACCATTATCATTCCATTACCATTAACATTCCATTACCATTCCATTACCGTTCCATTACCATTACCATTACCATTCCATTACCATTCTATTGCCATTACCATTACCTTTACCATTACCATTACCATTACCATTACCATTCCATTACCTTTACCATTGCCATTACCATTACCATTACCATTACCATTACCATTACCATTACCATTCCATTACCATTCCATTACCATTCCATTACCATTCCATTACCATTCCATTACCATTCCATTACCATTCCATTACCATTCCATTACCATTCCATTACCATTCCATTACCATTCCATTACCATTCCATTACCATTCCATTACCATTCCATTACCATTCCATTACCATTCCATTACCATTCCATTACCATTCCATTACCATTCCATTACATTACCATTCCATTACCATTTCCATTACCATTACCATTTCCATTTCCATTACCATTACCATTCCATTACCATCCATTACCATTACCATTCCATTACCATTCCATTACCATTGCGTTACCATTTCCATTACCATTACCATTCCATTACCATTACCTATCATTACCATTCAATTACCATCCCATTACCATCCCATTACCATTCCATTACCATTACCATTACCATTACCATTACCATTACCATTACCATTACCATTACCATTACCATTCCATTACCTTCCATTACCATTCCATTACCATTACCATTACCTTTACCATTACCATTACCATTACCATTGCCATTACCATTCCATTACCTATCTATTACCATTCCATTACCATTCCATTACCATTACCATTACCATTACCTTTACCATTACCATTCCATTACCATTACCATTTCCATTACCATTACCATTACCATTCCATTACCATTCCATTACCATTCCATTACCATTCCATTACCATTCCATTACCCTTCCATTACCATTCCATTACCATTTCCATTACCATTCCATTACCATTTCCATTACCATTACCATTCCATTACCATTCCATTACCATTCCATTACCATTCCATTACCATTCCATTACCATTCCATTACCATTCCATTACCATTCCATTACCATTCCATTACCATTCCATTACCATTCCATTACCATTCCATTACCATTCCATTACCATTCCATTACCATTCCATTACCATTCCATTACCATTCCATTACCATTCCATTACCATTCCATTACCATTCCATTACCATTCCATTACCATTCCATTACCATTCCATTACCATTCCATTACCATTCCATTACCATTCCATTACCATTCCATTACCATTCCATTACCATTCCATTACCATTCCATTACCATTCCATTACCATTCCATTACCATTCCATTACCATTCCATTACCATTCCATTACCATTCCATTACCATTCCATTACCATTCCATTACCATTCCATTACCATTCCATTACCATTCCATTACCATTCCATTACCATTCCATTACCATTCCATTACCATTCCATTACCATTCCATTACCATTCCATTACCATTCCATTCCATTACCATTCCATTATCATTCCATTACCATTCCATTACCATTCCATTACCATTCCATTACCATTTCCTATTACCATTCAATTACCATTCCATTACCATTCCATTACCATTCCATTACCATTCCATTACCATTCCATTACCATTCCATTACCATTCCATTACCATTCCATTACCATTCCATTACCATTCCATTACCATTCCATTACCATTTCCATGTCCATTACCATTCCATTACCATTCCATTACCATTCCATTACCATTACCATTCCATTACCATTCCATTACCATTCCATTACCATTCCATTACCATTCCATTACCTTTCCATTACCATTCCATTACCATTCCATTACCATTCCATTACCATTCCATTACCATTCCATTACCATTCCATTACCATGCCATTACCATTCCATTACCATCCATTACCATTCCATTACCATTCCATTACCATTCCATTACCATTCCATTACCATTCCATATTACCATTTCCATTACCATTACCATTACCATTCCATTACCATTCCATTACCATTCCATTACAATTCCATTACCATTACCATTCCATTACCATTCCATTACCATTCCATTACCATTCCATTACCATTCCATTACCATTTCCATTACCATTTCCATGTCCATTACCATTCCATTACCATTCCATTACCATTCCATTACCATTACCATTCCATTACCATTCCATTACCATTCCATTACCATTCCATTACCATTCCATTACCTTTCCATTACCATTCCATTACCATTCCATTACCATTCCATTACCATTCCATTACCATGCCATTACTATTCCATTACCATCCATTACCATTCCATTACCATTCCATTACCATTCCATTACCATTCCATTACCATTCCATATTACCATTTCCATTACCATTACCATTACCATTACGATTACCATTCCATTACCATTCCATTACCATTCCATTACCATTACCATTCCATTACCATTCCATTACCATTCCATTACCATTCCATTACCATTCCATTACCATTCCATTACCATTCCATTACCATGCCATTACCATTCCATTTCCATCCCATTACCATTTCCATTACCATTACCATTCCATTACCATTCCATTACCATTCCATTACCATTCCATTACCATTCCATTACCATTCCATTACCATTCCATTACCATTCCATTACCATTACGATTACCATTCCATTACCATTCCATTACAATTCCATTACCATTACCATTCCATTACCATTCCATTACCATTCCATTACCATTCCATTACCATTCCATTACCATTCCATTACCATGCCATTACCATTTCATTACCATCCCATTACCATTTCCATTACCATTCCATTACCATTCCATTACCATTCCATTACCATTCCATTACCATTCCATTACCATTCCATTACCATTCTATTACCATTACCATTACCATTACCGTTACCATTACCATCCCATTACCATCCCATTACCATTACCATTCCATTGCCATTCCATTACCATTTCCATTACCACCATTACCTATCTATTACCATCAAACTACCATTATATTACCATCCCATTACCATTTCCATTACCATTACCTTTACCATTACCATTACCATTACCATTACCATTACCATTCCATTACCATTACCATTACCATCCCATTACCATCCCATTACCATTACCATTACCATTACCATTACCATTCCATTGCCATTCCATTACCATTTCCATTACCACCATTACCTATCTATTACCATCAAATTACCATTCCATTACCATCCCATTACGAAAAGTGAAAATTATTTTCGATCGAATTTCAGCTCCATACAAACTCTCATAATACGCTTTGGTGACCTGTGGTTTCACTGTAATTTTACCCCCGATATTTCGAACTTCCCGATTTCTCGAACCAATTTTCGTTTCCCGTGGAGGTTCGAGAAATCGAAGTTCCACTGTACGGCTTGAACTGATAATGTTATGTTACCACTTCGTAAAAATGTCCTCGTATTGGATATAACAACGAATGATGATTTTTTTTTTAGCCAGGGCTTAAAAATTGAAACTGCAAGCGTCACTTTAACAAATACTTTATTTATTTGATGTAGTATAGGACGTAATTATAATGTATTCACGAGAGACAGTGTTTCATCCGATTTCCAAACACCCAGAAGAGAGTTGAAAATACGAAACGTAGCCGCGAGCATGCGCAGTCCATGTTTCTCTTTGTTCATCGAACAAGAAAACATGACATAAAGTGAGAGGGAAGGGAAAGAGGAACTGCTCGTAGTCTAATAAAAATTCACATAATCACACACTTTGTACACATGCTATCAGATCTCCACAAGATACCAATAACTTATTAACATGTCAGTCTTGTTATGTCTGTATGGTCTATCGTTTCCTCTAGTATATTAGCTTTGATCAAGAGAGCATGATCTAAGAGAAGCATTCCCCCATTCGCGGGTCTCTTCCAAAAGCCAATTATTTTTTAAATCTATTTTTAACTTTCAGTCCATAGCTGAGCTATTTTAAGAGCGCTACCGGATTGGTCAGTTCAACCACAGGTCACCAAAGCGTATTATGAGAGTTTGTTTGGAGCTGAAATTCGATCGAAAATAAATTTCACTTTTCTTTCGAAAAGTTGTAAAATAATGTGAATTAAAGTGTTAAAACCTCACCTAAAACACAGGAAAAGACAACAGGTGAGGTTTTAAACACTTTAATTCACATTATTTACAACTTTTCGAAAGAAAAGTGAAAATTATTTTCGATCGAATTTCAGCTCCATACAAAACTCTCATAATACGCTTTGGTGACCTGTGGTTCAACTTCAAGTAACGTGATGCCGGAGCCTCGATCAGAAGAAAATAAAAATAACTTTCACAGCATGGCGAGGAACTATTAATACATTTCAAAAAATTATCATGGGGCACAGGGATCCTTCTCTTAGATCATCCTCTCTTGCTTTGATGTAATTCAGTCTTTCATGGTAAACGAAGCACCCAACAGCTCTGGCACTAGTCCACTATTGGTTCTTTCTCCTCCATCGGCCTCATTTCTGTTTTGAGACTCGTTTTCCGTTTCGTCAAGATCTTGTAGCTGTTGGTCGATTTCTTTTCGAAGAGTTAGAAGGCTCGTGTGGTTCTAGCTCTTGAACCAAGGTAAGAAACTGCCGACAAAATGTTCTGATTCTGAAAAGAAAGACGATTTCAGTTTTATTTTATGTTCAAAAACTATCATGGCGGCCATATTGGCGTTGGAAATGTTTCAACGGGCCAATCAAAATGCAAGAACTACAAGAGGCGGAGATGTCAAGCTCCATGTTCGCGGTTCTCTGCCTCCCACAATTCTTGTGATTTGATTTGCTAGTTTAAATGGAAGCCATCAGAAAGTTGTCAAAAATTAATCAAAAACTTCACTGTAAAGATTGGCAAAAGTTGTGGCGCGTTTTGATGTACAAATGTTACAAATTGTTT
The DNA here is from genome assembly GCA_029204205.1 of Desmophyllum pertusum. Taxonomy (NCBI): domain Eukaryota; kingdom Metazoa; phylum Cnidaria; class Anthozoa; order Scleractinia; family Caryophylliidae; genus Desmophyllum; species Desmophyllum pertusum. The sequence goes on along the minus strand of MU825535.1, from coordinate 16,195 downwards.
ATAAAAACCAGCTAGTACTCACTCGAGAGTTTGAAGGAGAGGTTTCAGCCGCCTTTTTATGGACATTTGTTGCTGTCATGGCTGTAGTAGTGTTGGCCTGATCTTCTAATAACAAAGGCTTCAGTCCTAACTGAGCCCGAAGTTTACTGTCAAAACCAATGCAAAAGAAAAGTCAACAAGCATTGAGTTAGTCAGTACTAGCCCGGTATATAATAACATTACGAACGCGGATATAACGAACCTTCTGATAAATTAGATAAAATGAACAAATCTTACGAAACTGGCCATTTCACCAGATAATAATTATTAAGAAACATCAGATAACAGAACCAAATTTCCGTAACCGAGTGAGTTTGTAAAGGGGTTGCACAATATCTTAGTAAGTGTCCGGGCTTGTTTAAAGCCGTTATGTGGGCAAGGGTCGCATAACAGACCATTGGTTTTTCCCAAATTACAGGAAATGTTTCCTGTCCTTTCTGGGTACAAATAAATGGTTGTTGTTGTTGTTGCATAAAACAGAAAGTAATGCTGGGGTAACCACCTTTTAGGGGAACTAGTTTTGTTCTTGAATTGGTGCAATTCCAATGAAAGTAATACTTACTTGGTTTCATTTACTAAATTGTTTTGTGTTGATTCTGGATTATCGTTTCCTGCTGACAAGAACGACATAAAAAATGCAAATAAAAAATTAAATTAAAATGCCCCAAAATATGCACAGACTATGCGCGCAGCAGTCTAGTGAAAAGTAAATAGTAAAATAAAGTTATGGCGCAAGTGTGGAAAAATTGAGAGGCGAGCGATGAACAGAAGAGTGACGCGAAGCACCAGCCTGCAGTTGCCCTTTATCCTCTCTCTCCCCAATCCCTTCTCATTTTTTTGTGTTATTTATTTTCGTGTTATATTTATTTATTTTTTTAAAAATTCACATCGTTGTTTTGTAAATTGGTAAAGCAATCTATGTATTATTTGCTGATTTCTCTTACATTTACATTTATTTTCCTCCATCTATATGATGATTCTTGCAAATCATTCAGCGGTCAAAGAAAAAATACAATAGAAAATAATAATCTCGCTTTTCGCTCATTGATCCAAGAGAGAAAGAGGGCTGCCTGCAGACTAGTCTCTTGAATTAAAATTAAAATGTTATTATAGTGTTACCACACCTACCTGTACAGCTTTGTGGATTAACATCCTTAGTTGTAGCAACATCAATTTTAAGTGTACCCTACAAATTAAAGATTTCAACAAATGATTACAATTTAATAAATAATATTAATAGCCTTATTAAACTATGCTTTATTAAATGTGCAATGAAGTTATGAGAGCTGAACATAAACAACATTGGCCAAAAAAATACCCAGCAGATTTAGATTTAATAAATCATTATTTTCTACTTTTCAGACAATTTTCCAGAACTTTTCCAAGACTATTCCAGACTCCAAATCCACTAAGCTATTTTCTTCAACTTATCCTTTTCGCATTTTGTGAGATTTCATCCACCTGATTTACATGTAGTTTAATTTGTTACCACTCTTATTTTTGCTTGAATTTACAGGTTTCCAAGACCTTACAGGATCTGCCTAAAGAATCACTTGTTTTGTCCTAAAAAATGCCAGTCGACAACAAAATTCCGGGACTGTCCAGGATTTCAAGGACCTGTACAAACCCTACGCAAATAATATTAGTAACTACATGTAGTAAGAGCAGTACATTTGAGTGATTCAAGTTTACCTTATCAACTGTGGCAGTCAAGTCTAAATGAACAGGAAGATCATCTGGGGTTGGGATTTCCAGTCCTTCTTTTGTTGCCTCTAAAACTTCAGTTTCCTCAACAACTAATAAATAAAATTTCATTTCAATGACATAATTTATTAAATAGTTTCACCATGATATGATCAACATAAAACTAGCTTGCAATCGAGGCTCATGTGGGGGATATCATTAAAAATATTTTGCATTTGAAAAAATTATCTTACATGAGCCTTGATAATTTGCAAGCTAGTTCCAGTCCAACCACAAGAATACGAATATTATATAGTCTATTGAGGGTGGGTGTTTCATCAAGGAAATAGGGTAGTTCAGCACCTTACCTACTGTGTCCAGCTTAGTAAGTTTAGGTAAATTCTTTAGGACCGTCATTCTGTACTGCTCAACACTGGCACAAGGATTATCTGATAGCCACAGGACTCTCAATTTAGGAAGGTTCTTTAGACAACCAATCTCATTGATATCTCTGATGCTGTTTTTCCTCAGATAGAGTTCTCTCAATCTGGGGCCTGGTGGAAAGAAGCATAGAGAAACAAAAAACAATGTAAAAATACTCAAGTCATAAATTCATCTAGTTTTTTTAAATTTGTATTTTACTTTTTAATACAGTCGAAGCTCTCCGAGCAGATACTCTCATAAGCGGGAAGCTCTACGTAAGGCCGCCTTGACAAAACCCTGTTCGAACTGTTACTCTAGCTCATACAAACTCTGTATTTACACACTCCCGTAATTGACCAGCTCCAGTTGCAGACACTTTTTCTGCTTCCCGAGGGTGTCCGCTTACAGTCCTGAGCTTTGACTGTAATAAAAAAACCTGGTGGTAGGAGTGGACTCCCACAAAAAAGGGACGGGGGTGATCGCCGTACCTTTTAGGGTTTAAATAGATACTTTTTTAAGCATGGGGATGCCATCTGGGGGGAGGGGACTTTGATATAAAGGTGACAGGGGTGATCGTGGTACCTTTTAGGGGTATAAATTTGTGGTTTGGTACAGCTTAGGGGTGTTGAAATCTAAAATGACTTATTCCGGTACCTTTTAGGGTATATATTAAGCAGGAAAGAAATATGACAAGAACTAGTTTTGTCTTAGAATTGGTACCTCTTAGGGGTGAAAATTAATTTGAGCCACGCCCACAAAACGAGATTCTGGTACCTTTTAGGGGTTCTTTTTCTAAAATTCTGACGATTACCCCTGGGATGCCATGTACCTTGAAAACAATATTATTGATTGAACTGTCAGGTGTATTTTGTGTCTTTTATCGCAGTTAAGAATTACACTAAGCAATAGCAATATTGACAAGTGTGATGTTTGTGCATGTTGCTTACGAATGAAAATCGCCATTGTAAGAAGTACCATCCTAGCTTAGCATGCGTAGCAGGCACTGGAGTAGAGAAGAGTGTGAGTTCTTAGGGGTGCGAGGGAATTCAGAGACGTGCGAGGAAAGAGTTCCCCTTTCCTCGTCTCACGTGTCTCTTCCCTTGTACGTGCCTTTACAACTCGCGCTATATATTATATTACTCCAGTACTGCTATAATGTGCCGGCTATACAGGCAATTTTTGCAAGTGACAAAAATTGTGTGATCAAGCTAACTGTTAGTGTCCACTTACAATGCGCAAAGTCCTTCAAGCTTGTTATGTTGTTTACACTGGGAAAAAAAAATAAGAAGAAGAAATATAAAGACAATTTCAAAGAGAATCAAAGGTTTAAAGATAATATTATATTTGTAGACAGTCAAATATTTGTACAATTTTGAGGCACAAAAAAGAGAGTTATGATATATTCATGATACATTCCGAGACCAACCTGAGACTAAGAACTTCAACATTTGGCATTTGCCGCAAAACTGAGATCTGAAAAGCAATATAAGCTTTAGCTTACAGTGAAACTTAAAACTCAAAAAATTATGTAAGCTTAAAAGTTAATTTAATAAATATAAGTTTAGCTACAGTGTTCAACGATTCAGCTAGATTTTTATAATTTTTATAGCAGCTAAATAAGTAATTACGTTCAATGCCAAAACCAGTGTACTTACATCGTTCAGATCACTTCCCCTGCGAAAAGAGAGAGAGAAAGAAAATATGAAACTATGACAACAAAATTTTGGCGTCATCTTCCCCCGTGCTACGACAGTGACAAGAAAATAACTCACCAAAAATTTAGATTTTTCACATTTTCTAGAGAGGAAGCTCTGGCCCTTGACAGGATCTGTTGTTCCGATAATCTAGACATGTTGTATTTCAACTACTGTGATCGTTTCACTCTTCTTGTTTTTGACTCATATTCTGGAACAACTTTCCGCCATTTTTCGAGGTCACAGAAACATCCGCTGACCTGAGTTCATTATGTTCGGAAGAGCCTCGAATATATTGCCGAACATATCCGAAGTTTTTCGTATTGCCCGGAAGTATGTCGGATAAGTTCGGAATATTTACGGGAGCCACGAAGAATGCCGAACATTCCCGAACGGACAAGGGAGGAAAAGGAGAGAGAGCCTGGGATCGAGGTTGAATTTTTTCGTTTTTTCCGGAAGACTCTTTGTAACCTGGCCAGTTTTCAGTTTTGTTCTGTTTTGGGTGTTTTTTGCAAAATGAATACTTTCAAAGCGACGGGCACGCAAAATGTAGTAGCAGTCACAAACGCATGTTTTCTAAGTGCTTTGATAAAGAGAGGAGCTGAAGAAATAGATTTAACCGACAGAAAAAATACAAGCTATCTTTATAACATCGCTTGGCGTATAAAATGGCGAGCTCCAGTCGGCTGTGATTTCTGCCAGACGGTGACGTTATGAGCAGTGTACTGGATAATGGAAGTTCCCCGTCAGAAGTGGACAGCTTAGACCTGGATGAAGTAAGTTGTCCAGCCCTGTTCTTAAAAAAAAAAAAATACATCCTCGTGGAAAATTCAAATGTTGCCCTCTTCACCAATATATAAGCTTGAGCTTAAGAAATTCTTACGTAACCCGTAACTTTTCAAGCTTACTTCTAACTCATCATCAAATAAGTTAACATTTAGCTTGTCAGATATTAAATCTGCTGTTATTATCACCGTTTATCGGATTCCATATCATAATAAACAAAAAATCGCATTAAATCGCTATCAAATACAAGTCTTATTTCCTGGAATTTAAAATTAGAAACCTGCTGCCCTTGAATAATATTTTTATTATTATCAGATTTAGTGTTCAGGCCCAGTTGTTGACAAAGAGTTTTAAATAACCTTACCTAGTGGATAAATCTCTATATGGCAGTTAAAATTCATCTACTGTACAGTCAAACTCCACCTTACAGACACCTCATTGTTTAACAGCCATTGTTTCATTGCTTTTGTCCTGTTTGTTGTCCAAGCTGGTTGTGGGGGGGGGGGGGGGGGGAGGGGGGGGTAGGGAGGGTGGGACAGGGGAGTATGAGCTTCCATCTTCCCATCTTACTCCCAGTGCAGTTTCTAGCCCCTTCCTTATTGGCTTTCTCCTCTTGCATATTTTTTTTTCTTATTTCTCCCGGTTCCCACCACCTTGGGTTGGGTATTCCGCTTTCCGCCATCTCTATCTCTTTTCCCATCTCCTGTAGACTTCCAACCCCCTTTGCTCCCGAGTTCTTGTGGCCCCCCTGAGTGAGAATAATGGTATCTGTAGTACATGCGATCCCTGTTGTTTTACCTGTTATTTTTAGGTATTGGAGGAGTTATCATTACATGTTTCAAAATATTCTTTTTTTTCTGTAGGATTCCAGTCCTGAGTTCAGTATTGTGAGCGAGCTCATTGATGAGGCCATTGTTAGTGTTTGTTTTGACATCCATCGCTCATCAAGCGTGGAGTGTACAGTGTCCTTGAGCAATCAGATGAAAAAATGTTAGTATCCATTCGACATCTAATATCTCCTTATTTCAAATATAGTTACACTGTAGAATCCAAAACATACTTTTTTGTTGATCGAAGAGGGGGGGGGGGGGGGGGGGGGGGTACTATACTATCGGACCTTGCCAAATTTATAAAGTTTCGTCTTCTAGTAGATTTTAATTCTCGGATGAACAACTTCCATTGTACATCAACGAATACACTAACTAAGGTCATGTTTTATGTCTTCTTTTTTTTTTTGCCTTTCATGTCTTATCTGTGACCAGTATGAAACAATTCGGTAAGTGTTTATTGTTAAATTTACTCATTAATTAGATCTGATCAGTTGCTGAATTTGTTTCGACCATGCATGGTATATATTTTTTAAGCTAAATAATAATTATTTAGCTTAAAAAACAATTATTGTTCTAAATTATTATTAAAATTATCAGAAGTTGTGGAATGCGATGGATTGGATGTGTTTGGTCAGGTGCCGTTGAAGAAACAAGTTGAGTGTATTTGCCCCAGCTGCCAGAGAAACATGGCTGCCAACAGATTGCTCCTCACTTAGAGAAATGCTTGGGAATGGGACGAAATAGCAGCCGATGGCCAGTCGAAGGTTAACTGTCTAGTAGTTTAATTTAAATTTAAAGAGTGTTTTCTAATATGAATGCTATACACTATCAACTCAGAAAAGCAATGTCAAAGTTAAGAAATTTGTTTACAGTAAAGAAAGGTAAAGCCATTTTGGGCCAAACTGGCCCACACTGTGGGGAGCTTATTTAGTTTCTGTAGCAGCCGACAAGGAGTATTAATTTGTTACTTTCCCTTGATAGGATGCTGGTCCCCGGGGGGGGACTCCCTTATGAAAGGGACGGGGATGCTCGTCAGAAATTTTGAATTAAACCCCTAAAGGAGACCAATCAGCTGGGCGTGGTTCAAGCTTTATTTGAGCCCTAAAAGATGCCATTCTAAAAGACAGACAAACAATACTTTAATTAAGTTGCAATCATCTCGGGTAATGAGGCCACCAACACACAGTATGATGGTGTTTTTTTATTATTTCTTCATGTGCAACCCTAAACGATACCTTGATGGCTAAAAATATCAGCTTTTCGTCCTGAACACCCTATAAAGTGAGACCAAAATCCGTAATTTAGACCCCTAAATGAGACGATGAGCATCCCCGTCACTTTTATATATTAATCCGACCACCGTTATTACGACCAATGACCACCTTTTAGAGTCCCCAGTCGTTATTTTCTTTCTAAAATTACCCTGTTAATACGACCAGTCAAAATGCCTGATGAGACTGCTGAATGAAAACATGCATACACAATCTGATAAACAATAACGCATTTTAGTGAGTGCTGTCCGTCAAAGTTGTTAGTGATTCTAAGCGTGTTCAATTTATAGCGGAATTAAAGGTATAGTTGTCATGGCATTATTTAGAAGGGTGTAGCACCATAATCTAACCCTACCCCGTTAATACGACCAGATTTTCATGGCCCGACGGTGGTCATATTAAGGTAGTACAACTGGCTAAAATGCTCCGAAAAAAGACCCGTTTTGAGAACTGTTTCAAATCCATTTCAAATTCCATAGAAGAAGTTGTTAAGTCATTTTTATCAGAGAAACAGATTCTGAAATCGACATTTTCATTTTCATAACGGGAATGTGTGAAATTGATTACCTCGCAAGCGGTGTAAAAATCAGTTTTTTCTCATTTCTAGGTTTATGTTTTAATTAGTAGTCATAATTTTTGTTTTATAAACAGTTGTGAAGAAAATACATGAAATATGAGTTAGCCGCAGTGAAACAGCAAATTCTGTGTTAATTATTAAACAGGCATTAAAATCAAGGACATGACTCCCTTAATTTTATTCAAATTGAATGGTTTTTTTGTGGCTAAATGCAGGAAGATTACTTAACATGTGGACAAAAACTGTGCCAAATTTCGTCAGCATTGAGTTTTTCCTAATGGCAATTTGTTAAATTTTATCACATGTAAGTCAAAAAGACGCCGAATTCGACGAATTCAACCAGTTTTTCATCGCGATTTCTCTGCAAATTGATCCGCCATCTTGAGCCTTGTACTTACCAGCCTGAATCAACATGAGCAGACAACGAAATTCAATCTCCGCTTTCTCCAAAACCCGCAAACGGTGGACTCTTATCTTTTGGAATTGATCATAATAATGTTTTATCTACCAGCTGGCTGTAAACGAAGGCAACTTTATATTTTACGACTCACCCAATTGTACTACCTTAACAGGGTTCCACTGTATTTTTCACTGATATACCAAGTTCTTCACATTTCCAGGCTTGCAACCACAGGCAAACTTATTGAATGGAGATGATGACGATGATAACTACTTTGACGACGACTGGACATGGAAACTCGGACAGAAAGCCAGGTTTGTTGCTTGCGCTAGCTACTATCGTGGTCAAAACTGTTGAGATACTTTACCAAATTTCAACCAATTGAGTACTACAGCCTATTGTTCAACCCCCCTCCCCCATTTCAATGTTGTCGCATTGTGAAAACGATGTAAAAACGAAGCAGGATGAATTGGCAGCCCCATGAAACAACATTGACCAGGTGAAGAGGGGGATAAAAATATTTCTACACTAAGTCTTGTGAAAAGTGTGTGATATTCATTTTGTCTCAACAAGTTTTTGACCACGATATTTGTAGCTAATTAGGGCCGATCGAGCGGCCACATCGACTTAAGGTAATTCCATCGAAATAGAAGTTACACTGGGAAGTTTTCTGAAAACTTTCCCTAGTTGAACATTGTGATGTAATGTTTCAAAATATAGAATAAAAAGAATAGGTCACCAGCCCCGCGAAAGAAGATATAATCGACTAAAAATACCTCATAATTCCTTACAAAATCAACCAAAAACACGTATTTTTTCACGTTTTCAGTGATTATTAATTTCCCTGCACTGAGAATTGGTCTATACTCCTTGTATAGAAAGAAGATGATACTAGACTTAAATATGCGAAAAAAATTGATAGGTCACCACGCTCGTTTACGAGAAAACAATCATTTACCTCTCTGGAGGCGAGCATAGCCACAATAGAAATAAAGCCAGCCATGTAAATTTTTAATGTGCGCGCGCGGGTAATTACGCCGCCGAAATTAATTCGCAAGGAAAGGCATGCGCAGTGCAATACTAAGGAATGACCTTAACTCGATTTTATACTAAATTTGAGGCTAATACAAGTAGAACTGCATTTTAAAGGTAATTAATTCAATACAATTTTTTCAATCTTTTCCCACCAGTGTCAAGAAGAATAAGAGAGGACAGGGGTAATGATTTGGTGAGAAATTTTATTAAGTGAGTCAGTACAGTTGTAAATTTATAGTGTGACCACAATAATTTAAAAACCAGACGGGAGTATTCCTTTAATTAAATAAATATGCATTTTCATTATCCAGGGAAATTCACCAAAGGAGAAGACATAAAGCCCCAAGGAAAAGAATGTGTACATTTAATTATTAATAATAATAATTTATAATATAATTTAATTCATTAAATAAGTGTACAACTCATGGACTTGACCTAGAGTACATAAGTTAACTACATATCACATTCCAACAACTGCAGTAATCAGTATCACATTCCAAAATCAGTTATACTTTTTCACTATCCTATGAAAACTTTTTCTTTGACGGTGTCGTTCAATTTATGTCTTGAGCAAATTAACACCGGACACTTGATTGAAGGGGGATGGAATGTCAAACCACACTGGTGGGCACAGAGTGACCCTAAAAACGCCGACCTTCATTCAATTTCTTCCAGGTTTTGATGCAGGCTACCTGAACACATCTTTTACTAATAATATATAACGTCCAAATTCTAACAAATCGTATGTTTTTTGTTTTTCAAATTTCGATAATATTTTATGGCGGGAAAATGACGTCGCAAAGTTGGTGGCCAAATTTTTTCAAATGTTATGGAACATTTGGATGACAGTTTCCTGAAAGGAGAAACATGCCACAAGAATGGCTGAAAACTGAAAAAATAATCTGAAATTATGTTGAATCCACCCACATCAAACATTATGGTGTATTTGAAGATTTGCATTTGTCCCGCCATTTTGTTAACTAAAAATTAGCTCAAAATGGGCGGAAAATGCCAAACTTCAATACACCCATAACTTTTGGATCGGATGGATCAACATATTTCAGATATTTTTTTCAGTTTTCAGCATTTCTTGTGGCATCGTTTCTTTCAGAAACTGTCATCAAAATGTTTCCATAATATTTTTTTTAAAAAAAATTGGCGCCAACTTTGTAGACGTCATTTTGGGGGGCCGTCCAAAAAATTTCGAAATTTTGAAAACAAAAACAATACGATTTGTTTAGAAATGTCGAGTTCTAATATTATTGTAAAATTTTCAGGTTAGCCTGCATCAAAACGTTGAAAACATTGAATGAAGGTCGGGTCCGTTTTTTTAGGCGTCACTCTGATGCCCCCCCCACCGTGACACCAGTCGATATGTACAGCACTGTGTCGAATTGCAACATACTGGAAAAGTAAGGACTTTTGTTATTATATTTTTTCTCTTTCCATGGTGAAGCTGGGGTGAACTCCTCGTCCTGGGACAAACCTAAGCTCTGTCCACAGTTGGGAGAATTATACCAGCAACAACGGGGGTAATATATTGAGATTGAGTGTTCATCTCAGAGTTTTCTACTTTATAATGTGTTGTGGTTCCAGAAAATGGTCCATAACCCACCCCAAGGAATATTTGTTTTGATATCTTCAGTGGGTAAACTGTTCAATAAGTATTTAGTGGGTTTTAGTTTTTTGAGATTTAACAATGTCCTAAAACTTACATATCAACCCCAGCGGCCTGACTTATTGGTCAAACTCACAATCTGATTGGCCTACACAGGGCAGCCTACTATCGATTGATAGGACGGTTTTCTCAGAGCACATGCACAGTTTTTTTGTGCATTACAGTCAAAAAATATTTTAAACAAAACCGTCAATAAATGCAGATTTTATCTATAAGTATATATATTTAATAGAATCAGCCACTGGGTTATGGTAAAACAATAACTCGGCTGCTCGGTTTCTGATCGAATCTTGCCAGTTCTAATTTGTTAAATATTATTACTTTCCAGACTGCGACTTACTATGAACTGACATTTGAAACCCCCTTGGAAATGGTATGTACCATTGTGTCAATAGGGGGAGGTTGAAAGAATAGGGAGTGGAGAATGGAGAGGGGGTGAGGGGGAAGAATGGAGAGGAGGGAGATGAGGTAAATAAAGATTTCTAACTTTCCTCTCTGTCCCATTGTGTTGAAACGTATCTTTAGTTTTGTAAATTAATAAAATAATATTATTTTGAGACTCTGTGAATTATGTTTTAATGTTTTTTTCGTTGGTCTCTTTTCAGAGGAGAAAAAAGCTCTTCTGGTCACACGGTATGTACCTTTCCTTCATTTGTTTCATTTTAGTTCATTTTAAAACTTTAACGTTGTATAAACTTTGTTTGAAATTCACCAAACCGATTTACTGGTAATTGATTCTCATTACAATATAGGCAAGGAAACTCTGATCTCAAACCTACAGCAAAAATAGTTGAATTGTTTAATTGTTGTTGTTTAGACCTTGTGGTGTGATATTCAGAACATACAGCACGGATGTTGTACAAGGTAATATACTTAATTACTAACAGTTATTGGGGTTTTTTCTGTGGTCCTCTTTGTATTTCTTTTGTGAACTAACATGTAAGGTTTTGTTATTTATCAATATCAACTGTTGTTAATTTGTTGCTAGGTCTCATCGATGCCTCAACACTCAGATGAACAAAGGCAATCTGTTAGGTTGTTGCTTTTAGGTGAGTAAAGACTTTTCGCAAGCCAGGCCCACTACTTGCAGAGCTTATTATCCCAGTTTCTGTAGCATAACAGTGACTAGGAGTACTGCTACTCCCCCTGGATGGGATGCATGCTAGTCCATCCTGGTTTCTTCAGCATGAAGCAACCAGGAGTATTGCTAGTCCCCCTGGATGGCCGGATGGTAGTGCATCCTGGTTTCTGTAGTATGAAGCGACTAGGAGTACTGCTACCCCCTCCCCTGGATGGAATGCTAGTCCATCACAGTCTGTAAAGACCTTGGTTGTAGCTGATTGTTAATTATTGTCCCATCTGACAGTGTTTATTTTTCTGTTCATTTGTCAGGCTATGCAGAGGTTGAACCCCCTGTAGGAAGGTTACGACCTGATGGGTAATGAATTCTTGCACACTGCAGTTATGAAAATTCATAACCTTGTCATTATTTATAATAACCCTATATTTAAAATTGGTTTCTTTTTCTTTATTTATTTAGAAGTTCTTTGGAACCTGATGATGTAATCGGTAAGTACTGAACATGAAATACTTAAAATTATTATTTTTCCGTTTTACTGACCATGACAGTGGTTCTGTAATGTAAGTCGTGATCACTAAGGCCGTGAAAAGTGTAATAAACCAATCAGAGGTAACATGCATAACGGCTCCAAAGGAGACCAAAAAAAAAACAACAATAAAACATGTAACAGTGGCAAGTACATGTAAACTCACATAAGCCAAGTTACATCATCATCATCATCATTATCGTCACAGTCTTTGTCATGCCATGCAACACATAAGCTAAGTTACACTTGTTTATCTCCAGATGTTGACAGCTATGAAGATGGTGATGGACAAGCCTTGAGGGATACTTTAAACAGGTAAGAATTTATCAAGTTTTCTTCATCTCTTTTTTAACCACTACGGCCCATACAAGTAAAGCCACACTTGGGCCAAGCTGGCCTGGACCGCTCGATCTGTAGTCCAACGTGCTAACCATTAGCCAAGGCCACCAAGTCTCCAACGTGCTTGCTCACTCACTCAGCCTCTAAATGCCAAGTGGCACATAAGTCCTCAACAATGTCGCAACAACGTGCTTGCTCACTCACTCAGCCTCTAAATGCCAAGTGGCACATAAGGCCTCAACAATGTCGCAACAACGTGCTTGCTTCCCTTGACTACCATGTCAGGTCGGTATCTTAGTGGCATTTGTAATGAAAGAATGGGCAGAAAGGAACGCTCTCTTCATTAGGTTGTTTTTTCAATGTTCTTTTCACAGCAAAAAAACAAAAAATTACTATTTTTTTTGACTAGGCTGTCATGGGAAGAAGAGTCAAATGTTGTCAACCGGAGACGACAACTCGCCAGCGGGTAAGAATATTTTCTTTTTCATTTTTATTTTGAGGATTACTTTTGTAAAGGAACAGGTGTACTGTATGGGTAGACAAGAGAGAGTACTTACAGCTTATCAGCAACTAATCTATGCTGCAAGCAAGGCCCTCGGCGGGACACAGCATGAACTGAGGAAACGAGTAAAGTGAGGATGGCTTAACGATGGCGAGGATGGAAATGGATTACAATTCACAAACTTGAAAACGCGAGGCTCGCGTTTTCGAATTCTTTTGGGTTGTTTCATCTAGAAGTGAAGGCAGAACAGTCTAACCCAGTCTATTGGCTCTCTAGTTTACCGGAAACAATTTGTAAAATGCGCTGTCTCTCTTCTGTACTGTTTTTATACTAGAGACGCATCAACCTCGTTCCCAGGGTCCTCTCTTCTTTTTCCCCCCGCCAAACGCGATGAAACAGAAGAAGAGAGACCCTGGGAACGAGGTTGGAGACCGCATATTCCCACGTCTGGACGAACTTGGGGCCACGATTTGCTGGTGCGTACTGGCAAGACGGATTACGCGTCAAGGCACGAACGAAGGGCTCTAGCGCATCTGATAGTTCGTCCCGTCTTTACACATGACGCATACAGCAGACCCATATTCGTGCCTGGACAATTTATGCGTCTCTATTATAAAAAGAGCCATTTTTTTAAAAGAAAAACCGTTTCTGTTTTTGTTTTTATTTTTTAGCATTTGGTAGCGTGCCTCTCGTGAAAAAGAAACGAAAGAAAAAAGCGAAGCACAAGAGGCGTCCCAGATGAAGCAGAAGAAATTTCGTAGATGGTTCTCACTTGAAGAAAACTACGCGGGTGCAGTGAAGGGAGTCTTTCTCAACGCGAGTGTTGTGGTTGACCCTTGTGTTTTGCTGGTGCAAGGACGGTACATTTATAGCAACGATTGCCCGATATCTGACCGATTGGACAGAGCTGGCTAAACCACCAGGGATGCGTATGTGTATTACGTCAGTTACACTGTTTAATACATTCAACCATTGCACAATGTTTTACACTGAGATTTTCCATCATTTGCCTCTGTTGTGGAGCGCTCCTTCTTCCCATATTCCCTCGCTGCACTGCTGGTAACTGACGGTTTCAGTCAGTATAAAAGCGCCTATTTCAAAAAACTGTGGTTCTGTGATAAAATAAATGTGATGTGGCCTTACATTTCCTTGGTTTTCTGTCGAAACCTAGCTTTTTCCTTAGACTGCAAAACAGTGTCAAATAGTCCATATTTTTAGGCGTTGGTCCTGTCAAACACATGCGCGCGCGGTTCTTTGAAGCGAAAGGTCTGGAGGCTGAGTGTGAAAACGGAGAGTGGAACCTGGGAGGAACAATTTTCTCGCTGCACCCGCGTGTGAGGCTCGCGCGCATCCACGCTTTCGGCGATTTATAGAAAAACGACTTTGTCCAGAACCACTCGTGCTAGAAGTAGCCGCGGTATTAAAATAATTATCTTTAAAAAAGCGCAACAAAAAAATATCTGATCTCTAATCTCCAGTTCCTTTCCCCAAAATTTCACTCCTGGTTTCTTTTGTTTCGCATGTTGGTAAATAATCTTTTTTTTCCGAATTCCAAAACGCCTGCTCATTTCAGTGCAAGCTGGAGCATCGAATGGGGATGTTTCTGTTGTCGAGACGTAATAATGGGAATGGATCGATCGACACTTGCAACCGTGGACTTGTTGGTAGCGCTAATTGCTGACTAAATATCATAATTTAAAACCCAGACTATAAGTACTTTGGGTTGTATAAGTTATGAATATATCGCCTCTGTGAGTGTAAGTTGTTTGAACAGCTAAAAAATAAAATAACAGTATGGTGCAAGCCTCTCCAACTCGAGTCTTGTCTTGTGTTTTTTGTTTTAGCGTGACGGAGATCTCGATATAACTTTTTTGGCAGTCTGATATTTTTCTTAGATGATCCTAGCCTGAGATCAGGCTCCGAGCGATTTCTCTCTGACCGGGATCTCATGGCTACGATGATCCGTGTTGAATCATCTGAGAGAAATAGAGGCAGTTGAACAGTCTGTTAGCCCAATAACCCACCTACTATGAGCAGTCCCTCTTTCCCTTTGTCCGTCGAAGCCGAAGCAAAAGGGGGGACAATGACCCCGGGGGGGGGGGAACCTCCCATATGAAGGTGACGGGGGGATGCTCGTCGTAAATTTCAAAATTACACCCCTAAAAGTGAGGGATGACTGAGGATGGAAATGGATTTCGACTATATAGACCAACTCACTCAGTTTGAAAAACGCGAGGCTTACTTGTAGGCAACCCAACAATAGTTGGTTTGATTTTGTACGAACAGTACTCAACAAATGACAGGAATCCATTAGTAAGGGGGGATGGCGAGGATGGAAATGGATTAAAATATGGATAAACTTAGTTTGTGTTGGAAACCCAAAATACAGATGGTCTGATTTTTGGTAGAACAGTGCTCGACAAATTAACAGGAACACGATAGGAAGTGAGGTGAATGACTAACGATGCGCGAGGGTTGGGAAATGGATAAACATGAGCCGCTCTCGTGAGCGTGTCTCGTAGTGTTTACTACAAGTTGTTTAGCAACACTGATCATAGGTCATCATAGCCTGCGAATACAGCCGACTTCCATCGCGCGCCGCATGCAGCGTCCCGCAGGCTACACTGATCATCAACTAGTTTTCAAATATAGAAAGTCAGGTATAGTTGTGAGAATCGAGTGACTGATCATCAGGCGAAATGTAATCAAATTCTCCCAACTAGTACTATAGTGGGGGGGGGGGGGGGGGGTACGGGGGCCGGGAAGTCTACGGGAGGCGGGAGAAGAGAGGAGAGGAAGTGGGATTCTCAAGATGGCGGGAACCGGCCCAGGAGAAATAGGAAAACATTTCGTAATATTTTGTTCAGAGCGAATATGAGTTCCATTCTCAGTATCTGTTTCATTTCACGTATTGAGAGTTACTATAATTCGCTATTTCAGTATTCGCTGTACATCGCGTCTTTCCATCTTTCCCGGTGTACCCTGCGAGCGGCGTCTCCAGTTACCCTTCACTATATATTCTCTGCATCGAAGAGTAAAGCTGGCTCTGATCGCACGGTAGTCTTTAGGGCGTTTTTAGTCAGTCCACTTGGGCTTATTTCTTGGAGGAATCTGTTTTCACTGTTTTCTTGTTGGTCGCTGCTTTCTTTGTTGATTTTTCTGGTGCTCCTCCAATCCTCTCTCCCTGGCATTTCGGCTGAAATTCAAATACAGAAAACAGTATTAAAATATTAAGCAAGACGTTAGCTAAGCGGCCAAGCGCATTCGTTTTTTTTTTTGGCGCGAATCTCGTATCCAAACCCACATTTTCTTCAGAGAAATTGTCGAGACC
>MU825534.1:0-29741 GCA_029204205.1 Desmophyllum pertusum | reverse complement strand
AAAGAAAATACGCTAAAACGGAGCCCCCTACCCCGTCACGGAGCAATCTCGTACCCAGAGTCCACGGTCTCCTCGGTCAGCGGGTCGTCGCCAGGTGAAACTCTGGGGGAATGGAATTTTTACACCAGAAATCTCGACCCCAAAGCCTTCGCTTTCTTGATTTCGAGTCAGAACTTCACTCGTTTGGTGTGGAGGCACATTGGATTCAATTCGTCTTTTTAAACGAAATTTGGATTATTCAAATGATTCTTCGAAGAAGACAGCTCGACGACGAAATGTTTATTGTGACAGGGCGATAGGGAAAGCAAAAAAATGGCCGCTGATTCCGGTAAGTTTACTGTCCTTTATGATAGGTGAAGGGGAAGGAGAGCGATTTTATAAAATCAGCTAAAATCTTTAGAATTATAATTTATCGCATTGTATTCCTGTGTATTTTTTTGTATGAGAACTTGTCAGACTTGTGAGTGAGCTAACTGAAATGAGACATATGACCTCCGTTTTTTGCTTTCTTGGGGACCATTTAAGCTTAAGTCTACTCTTTGACATTGAGCTACATTGTACATCAGTTCATATTTTAACTGCTGAGGAATGCCTTGCCTGATAAATTGATAGTTCAATCAGGCTAGGATCGCTACTGTATATTATTATACCGGTATATGAGGGCAAATAAATGCATTGTTATCCTGGTGCATGAGCCATGTTAATTTGCTTATTTGTTGTTTCTATTTTAGAGATGTAAACAGAAAAATTCCCATCATGGAGGCTAACTTGGGAGACCCAGTTGAATCAAACCATTATGTAAGAACAATACAAAGAAAAGCAGTCCTGGCCATGTGTGGCAAGAAACTTCCATGAAAAAATGTGAACATGAGGTTACATTGTTTGAAAATAAATCATATATGAACAGAAATTTGTGTTGCAGTTTGTCATGTACAGTCTATCGTCAAATCCAATTTTATTAATATCTTGTGAGAAGTGCTGTTTTAGAACAAACCACAGCACAGGTATAACTGGCAAAATACAACTCATATGTTTACCAGGAACCCCGAATGGGAGTGGTGGGAGTACTTCCTTATCTGGCCTTGAGGGGGATGTGTGGCTCAACCGGGTATGCCAATGGTTTTCAGGGTTTTTTGTCTTGAACAGGCGATTTCATCACTTTTTGTCTTAAACAGGGTTTCTTTATGGTAGCACTTTACAAGACCATCAATGAAAAGGCCTTCAGTGCTTGATGCATACTAAGAATTAATGTAAACAGCTTAGTGACTGCATAATAATTAAAATATCAGTAAATCGGATGTACAGATTACGTCCTGATTTTCATCAACTTTTCCTTCTATTTACTTGCCTAAAATGCCTTGTTAAGCCAAGATTGTCGACGAACATAAACTTTAAGATGCATGTGTCATAAGCTTGATACAATATTTGCATCAGATCTGTATGGGATTTACAATGGCTCGCCTTCGGCTCGTGATTGTAAATGCCCATATACAGATCTGCCGCTCATATTGTATCTATCACTAATTGCCAATGCTTCATTAAAATAAGAAGCAGTTTATCACTATTCTATTCTTGTCTTTAAACTAATTAAGAGTATGATTAGACAGGTCTCAAAAATCGGAATTCTGTCTTTAACAAAGGTCAGGATTTAAGTGGCCGCACCTCCCTACCCGAGCATCTGTTGAGTACCTCCCCCAGGCACTTTTCATGCTTGCAGTCTAAATTAACTGTTAACAGTTAGGTTAAAGTTTGTATATAAACCAACCGGCTTATCAGGCCAGTGCTAAACTCTGGTTTCCATATATATAGCATGCAGCGACTAGGAGTATCACTACTCCTCTGGATGGGATGTTAGTCCTTTGCAGGTACCCACCACCCACCCATTATGTTTCTCAGGGTGCCCATTAATACACTGATCGTGGGTGGAGAGAGAGAGAGCACTGTGACAGTCAAGTGTCTTGTCCAAGAACACAACGGACGTTTTATTAAGAACATAATTTCTCATTACTTTGATTTCCATAAATTTTTATTCTTTGTTCACTCCTGGGAATCACAACAGGGAGTTGAGTAATTCTTTCCATTTTTTGTTATGAATTCTAACGTTTTATTCTCCTTGGCTATTAAAAATTCTAATTTGTAAGTAAATTTAATCCTGGCTTTAAGCAACGAAAGGGATGGTTTTATGTTGAGACATCAGCATTGATAGATCACTTGCTTACAAAGGATGATAATATGATTTAATAGTAGGAAATCCTTCCGAAAAACCCCAAATGTTATATTAGAAGCATTTAAATTATGAAGGTTAATAAAATAATCTTTCAGCCACTTCGTTACTGAAAGCCAAAAGCTGCAAGTAGTTTCGCAGTAAATGAACAGATGCTCGAGGGATTCGTCAGACTTTCCACAAAAAAGTGCATGTAGGTGAGGTTACAATACCCATTTTGTAAAGTGCTTTATTAGTGTAAACAATTATATTTAAAAATTTATACTGGAATTCTCTGGTTTTAGAGTCAATGGTTACGCTTCTCGGAAGTAGATAAATTACTCCATGTTGTTCAAAACTAGATTTTAATCATATATAATATGTAGTAAATAACTTATATACAGTTACTTCCTTTTTTTTTATAGATACGCTGTATGTGTACTGTTTAGTATATTTTTCTTGTATCGTATTGTTTTTTTCCTATATATTTTTCAGTGCGTTGTTTTGTATTTATATTTGGTATTTACACGTTGAATAAATAAATATGTATGCATGTAATGAGTTGACTTCAAGGACTGAAAGGCAGGAAGCCTTCAAACTTATTTAATTTCTAAAACTTCCATTCATCCACTATGGCCATCCCCATAAAATGTTTTGGTCGGACGATGGGAAACAAAACATTTTATGGGGATGGCCTATGGAAGATTTTAAATTATGGAAATTTAGATTAGCTCTGTATATATGTCACACAATAAATCACCATAGCACAAAAAGTTATAAATATTTATTTAGTGAAATTCCACCCAAGTACGTTTCCTTTGCTATGTCTCCTGACACGATTAGTAAACGAGTAAGTGCCACGCGTATTTGACACCGAACTTTGAGCACTGTCTAGCAGATTCATGCACATTCGACGAGCAATTGGCCGAAATTTCAGGCAAATTCCACTACACAATTTCCTACAAACTTGCCATTTCTGATGTACACTTTGCAGACTGTATGGCAATGGCGTCAATATAGCGATTGATTTCTTTATAAAAATACAACTTGAGAACTAAAACAATTTACCTCCAGAATATAGAATATCACTTTCAGGTTGATTTCCTTTATGTTGACCGGCAAATATGTTTTAAAATGGCTAAGGCGAACACATAATTGGCGTTGAAAATACGCGCATCTTGCCACCAAACAGCCGCCATCTTGAAAACATGACAAAATAATGCTTTGCGATCACTTCCATTCTCTTTCATTGTTATACAAACAGCCAATCAAAAAATTCGACATTAATTCCATTCCCCCAGAGTTTCACCTGGCGACGACCCGCTGACCGAGGAGACCGTGGACTCTGGGTACGAGATTGGTCACGGAGTTGTAAGATTGCGGAGCAGAGTCTCTGCAGAGTTCCCACCCATACCGGTCCTCCCGCATGGGGCCTCCTGAACACTCGTTGTGTTCATTTGCATATACAGCTCAGTTCGAGAAAGGCTGTCGGAAAAAGCGCACGTGACAATCCCGAAAGGTATTGTGGATAGTTTAATTTCACGGTTCCTTGACTTCAGCATTTCAGGGAAATCTGAGAAAATGGCGAGTGCTAAAAGAAAGCAACAGAAGTTGGTTCGACAGCTACAGTGTCAGGAACGTACCTTGCTGATCATATCCCAGAGTACCTTTCGGGATTGTTGCGTGCGCTTTTTTCCGACAACCTTTCTCGAAACAGCTGTATATATGAGCCCTCTTGGCTTTTCCCTCCCATGTGGGAGGCGTAAATCTTGTTTTCTCTTTAGAGCTTTGTTACGGAATAGGAGATTTGCATGATGGCGTCATTTGACTACAACTACCAGAATCCTTCAGTTTTTCTTTTCTCATGCTAATTAGAGCCATTGTTATTTAAACCCCAATGGGATTTAAAAATTTAAATAATAAAGGAAAAACGAAATGAATTCTGGTAGTTGTAGTCAAATGACGACATCGTGCAAGTGTGCTGTTGACCCAGACGTCTTGAAATTATGCGATACTCGTGACATGCATGTGGTAAATTAGCATTATTTCCGAATTAGTTTGGTTTCTCACTTTAAACTAGATTTAAATCTAAAATAATGGGGTGTTTTGTAAATTTTGGGGTGATTTTTGGGTATGTTTGGGAGGAAATAGTTTTTCTCAAAGGCCGTTGTAAAATTTAGGGAATGTTGTTTTAAAATTAGAATTAATGAAGTTAAAAATTAGTAGATTGACACCAACAGACAGTTGATAACCACGCAAGAGCACCCGTGTGGGTATCAACTGTCTGTTGGTGTTCCAAAAATCATTTTCTTTCTTCTATCCCTTCTTTAAACCTCTTAAAATTTCATTGAAATTTAGGTGAAATCCCGCCTTAAGTAACGATTTTACGACGCTCCACTTTTGACAGCGTTTTCCCTTATATGGCCTATACGGGGACGTGCCGCTGGACAGGGTATGGTTTTTGGCCTCTCTGCCCTGAACAGGGTATGGTTTTTGGCCTCTCTGCCCTGAACAGGGTATATAATTTCATGCGAGTCTGCCCTAAACAGGGTGTCTAAAATAAACCTGTCTATAACCGCATCGTTTTCGATTAGGTTAAAAATGAAACCATGTGCGTGTAAACGGTGTACGTCGGGTTTCTGAGCAACAACACCGTGATTCTCTTTTTACATTTTACAGATCTTACATCGATATTTTCTCAGATAACTTCTCCACAAAACTGAAAGCTTTTCCCAAATTCAGTTTGCAAAGGAAAATCAAAGGGTGGTTTCACGACTATTCTTCTTGCGGTTTGATCTATCATCTGATTGGTAGATACATAATTGACATGTCAAAGTCAAATCAAAGTGTTCACTCTTTCTGATTCACACAGTAAAGCCTCGTCCTAAGTACCTGGTGAGCACACACCAGTTAACGAAGCTGGTGGTTTATAGGACGCCATTTGTTTTCGTCGGCGTTTTTGATCTCCTTATTACCATAAATTAAAGGAAAATTAGATTTAGTCTGGCGAATCTAAAGATATGATAAATTAATAGCGACTATGCCATCTAGTAACTGTCGAAAATATGAGTCAGAGAGGAATACGTTAAGTATTGAACGAGATATTTCTTGTTGAAAAACATCAAATTTACAGACGTTCAGTTAAGGCGGGATTCTACCTGAATGCCATTTTCCCGCCACTTAACATGGGTTTAATGGAAATATCTCGTTCGCGTTTCAAGCAATCCAAAAACTCTCCACTCATCCCATGAATCTATGTTATGGGGTGTTTTGTAAATTTTTGGGTGATTTTTGGGTATTTTGGGGAGGAAATAGTTTTTCTCAAAGGAGTTGTAAAATTTAGGGAAATAAGAAATATTGAAGATTTAATGTAGTTTTAAAATTAGAATTTGAAGTTAAAAATTAGTAGATTGACAATTGACGACAGTTGATAACCACGCAAGAGCACCCGCGTGGGTATCAACTGTCCCTGTTGGTGTTCCAAATTTTTTTTCCCCTTCTATCCCTTCTTTAAACCTCTTAAAATTTCATTGAAATTCAGGTAGAATCCCCCTTAAGGACATGTATTTATCAGAATATACTAGATTTAAACCGAAAATACATAGCCAACTTGATTCATAAGAAAACAAATCAAGTGAAAATGCGCTGATTTCACTATAGTTATAAACATAGAAAAATGTGAAAAAAAATTTCGAAAAAATGTGCCCCCATCTCTGCTCCCCCTACCCCCTCACGGGCTGTAGGATTGCGGAGCAGAGTCTCTGCAGAGTTCCCACCCATACCGGTCCTCCCGCATGGTGGCTCATAAACACTAGTTGTGTTCATTTACATATATACATGTCCCGTCTTAGAATTTCCCTCCCATGTGGGAGGCGTAAAGTACGCTACGCGTACTTTAGCCTCGTTTTGGCGTAAATCTTGTTTTCTCTTTAGAGCTTTGCAAAATTACAGAATTGACCCAGATTTCTTGAAATTATGCGATACTCGTGAAATGCATGTGGAAAGTTAGCACTATTTCGGAATTATTTTGGTTTATCACTTTAAAAGCCGCTTAAGGCGGGATTCTACCTGAATGCCATTTTTCCGCCACTTAACATGGGTTTAATGGAAATATCTCGTTCGCGTTTCAAGCAATCCAAAAACTCTCCACTCATCCCATGAATCTATGTTATGGGGTGTTTTGTAAATTTTGGGTGATTTTTGGGTATTTTGGGGAGGAAATAGTTTTTCTCAAAGGAGTTGTAAAATTTAGGGAAATAAGAAATATTGAAGATTTAATGTAGTTTTAAAATTAGAATTTGAAGTTAAAAATTAGTAGATTGACAATTGACGACAGTTGATAACCACGCAAGAGCACCCGCGTGGGTATCAACTGTCCCTGTTGGTGTTCCAAATTTTTTTTCCCCTTCTATCCCTTCTTTAAACCTCTTAAAATTTCATTGAAATTCAGGTAGAATCCCCCCTTAAGGACATGTATTTATCAGAATATACTAGATTTAAACCGAAAATACATAGCCAACTTGATTCATAAGAAAACAAATCAAGTGAAAATGCGCTGATTTCACTATAGTTATAAACATAGAAAAATGTGAAAAAAAATTTCGAAAAAATGTGCCCCCATCTCTGCTCCCCCTACCCCCTCACGGGCTGTAGGATTGCGGAGCAGAGTCTCTGCAGAGTTCCCACCCATACCGGTCCTCCCGCATGGTGGCTCATAAACACTAGTTGTGTTCATTTACATATATACATGTCCCGTCTTAGAATTTCCCTCCCATGTGGGAGGCGTAAAGTACGCTACGCGTACTTTAGCCTCGTTTTGGCGTAAATCTTGTTTTCTCTTTAGAGCTTTGCAAAATTACAGAATTGACCCAGATTTCTTGAAATTATGCGATACTCGTGAAATGCATGTGGAAAGTTAGCACTATTTCGGAATTATTTTGGTTTATCACTTTAAAAGCCGCTTAAGGACATGTATTTATCAGAATATACTAGATTTAAACCGAAAATACATAGCCAACTTGATTCATAAGAAAACAAATCAAGTGAAAATGCGCTGATTTCACTATAGTTATAAACATAGAAAAATGTGAAAAAAAATTTCGAAAAAATGTGCCCCCATCTCTGCTCCCCCTACCCCCTCACGGGCTGTAGGATTGCGGAGCAGAGTCTCTGCAGAGTTCCCACCCATACCGGTCCTCCCGCATGGTGGCTCATAAACACTAGTTGTGTTCATTTACATATATACATGTCCCGTCTTAGAATTTCCCTCCCATGTGGGAGGCGTAAAGTACGCTACGCGTACTTTAGCCTCGTTTTGGCGTAAATCTTGTTTTCTCTTTAGAGCTTTGCAAAATTACAGAATTGACCAGATTTCTTGAAATTATGCGATACTCGTGAAATGCATGTGGAAAGTTAGCACTATTTCGGAATTATTTTGGTTTATCACTTTAAAAGCCGCTTAAGGCGGGATTCTACCTGAATGCCATTTTTCCGCCACTTAACATGGGTTTAATGGAAATATCTCGTTCGCGTTTCAAGCAATCCAAAAACTCTCCACTCATCCCATGAATCTATGTTATGGGTGTTTTGTAAATTTTTGGGTGATTTTTGGGTATTTTGGGAGGAAATAGTTTTTTCTCAAAGGAGTTGTAAAATTTAGGGAAATAAGAAATATTGAAGATTTAATGTAGTTTTAAAATTAGAATTTGAAGTTAAAAATTAGTAGATTGACAATTGACGACAGTTGATAACCACGCAAGAGCACCCGCGTGGGTATCAACTGTCCCTGTTGGTGTTCCAAATTTTTTTTCCCCTTCTATCCCTTCTTTAAACCTCTTAAAATTTCATTGAAATTCAGGTAGAATCCCCCCTTAAGGACATGTATTTATCAGAATATACTAGATTTAAACCGAAAATACATAGCCAACTTGATTCATAAGAAAACAAATCAAGTGAAAATGCGCTGATTTCACTATAGTTATAAACATAGAAAAATGTGAAAAAAAATTTCGAAAAAATGTGCCCCCATCTCTGCTCCCCCTACCCCCTCACGGGCTGTAGGATTGCGGAGCAGAGTCTCTGCAGAGTTCCCACCCATACCGGTCCTCCCGCATGGTGGCTCATAAACACTAGTTGTGTTCATTTACATATATACATGTCCCGTCTTAGAATTTCCCTCCCATGTGGGAGGCGTAAAGTACGCTACGCGTACTTTAGCCTCGTTTTGGCGTAAATCTTGTTTTCTCTTTAGAGCTTTGCAAAATTACAGAATTGACCCAGATTTCTTGAAATTATGCGATACTCGTGAAATGCATGTGGAAAGTTAGCACTATTTCGGAATTATTTTGGTTTATCACTTTAAAAGCCGCTTAAGGCGGGATTCTACCTGAATGCCATTTTTCCGCCACTTAACATGGGTTTAATGGAAATATCTCGTTCGCGTTTCAAGCAATCCAAAAACTCTCCACTCATCCCATGAATCTATGTTATGGGGTGTTTTGTAAATTTTTGGGTGATTTTTGGGTATTTTGGGGAGGAAATAGTTTTTCTCAAAGGAGTTGTAAAATTTAGGGAAATAAGAAATATTGAAGATTTAATGTAGTTTTAAAATTAGAATTTGAAGTTAAAAATTAGTAGATTGACAATTGACGACAGTTGATAACCACGCAAGAGCACCCGCGTGGGTATCAACTGTCCCTGTTGGTGTTCCAAATTTTTTTTCCCCTTCTATCCCTTCTTTAAACCTCTTAAAATTTCATTGAAATTCAGGTAGAATCCCCCCTTAAGGACATGTATTTATCAGAATATACTAGATTTAAACCGAAAATACATAGCCAACTTGATTCATAAGAAAACAAATCAAGTGAAAATGCGCTGATTTCACTATAGTTATAAACATAGAAAAATGTGAAAAAAAATTTCGAAAAAATGTGCCCCCATCTCTGCTCCCCCTACCCCCTCACGGGCTGTAGGATTGCGGAGCAGAGTCTCTGCAGAGTTCCCACCCATACCGGTCCTCCCGCATGGTGGCTCATAAACACTAGTTGTGTTCATTTACATATATACATGTCCCGTCTTAGAATTTCCCTCCCATGTGGGAGGCGTAAAGTACGCTACGCGTACTTTAGCCTCGTTTTGGCGTAAATCTTGTTTTCTCTTTAGAGCTTTGCAAAATTACAGAATTGACCCAGATTTCTTGAAATTATGCGATACTCGTGAAATGCATGTGGAAAGTTAGCACTATTTCGGAATTATTTTGGTTTATCACTTTAAAAGCCGCTTAAGGCGGGATTCTACCTGAATGCCATTTTTCCGCCACTTAACATGGGTTTAATGGAAATATCTCGTTCGCGTTTCAAGCAATCCAAAAACTCTCCACTCATCCCATGAATCTATGTTATGGGGTGTTTTGTAAATTTTTGGGTGATTTTTGGGTATTTTGGGGAGGAAATAGTTTTTCTCAAAGGAGTTGTAAAATTTAGGGAAATAAGAAATATTGAAGATTTAATGTAGTTTTAAAATTAGAATTTGAAGTTAAAAATTAGTAGATTGACAATTGACGACAGTTGATAACCACGCAAGAGCACCCGCGTGGGTATCAACTGTCCCTGTTGGTGTTCCAAATTTTTTTTCCCCTTCTATCCCTTCTTTAAACCTCTTAAAATTTCATTGAAATTCAGGTAGAATCCCCCTTAAGGACATGTATTTATCAGAATATACTAGATTTAAACCGAAAATACATAGCCAACTTGATTCATAAGAAAACAAATCAAGTGAAAATGCGCTGATTTCACTATAGTTATAAACATAGAAAAATGTGAAAAAAAATTTCGAAAAAATGTGCCCCCATCTCTGCTCCCCCTACCCCCTCACGGGCTGTAGGATTGCGGAGCAGAGTCTCTGCAGAGTTCCCACCCATACCGGTCCTCCCGCATGGTGGCTCATAAACACTAGTTGTGTTCATTTACATATATACATGTCCCGTCTTAGAATTTCCCTCCCATGTGGGAGGCGTAAAGTACGCTACGCGTACTTTAGCCTCGTTTTGGCGTAAATCTTGTTTTCTCTTTAGAGCTTTGCAAAATTACAGAATTGACCCAGATTTCTTGAAATTATGCGATACTCGTGAAATGCATGTGGAAAGTTAGCACTATTTCGGAATTATTTTGGTTTATCACTTTAAAAGCCGCTTAAGGCGGGATTCTACCTGAATGCCATTTTTCCGCCACTTAACATGGGTTTAATGGAAATATCTCGTTCGCGTTTCAAGCAATCCAAAAACTCTCCACTCATCCCATGAATCTATGTTATGGGGTGTTTTGTAAATTTTTGGGTGATTTTTGGGTATTTTGGGGAGGAAATAGTTTTTCTCAAAGGAGTTGTAAAATTTAGGGAAATAAGAAATATTGAAGATTTAATGTAGTTTTAAAATTAGAATTTGAAGTTAAAAATTAGTAGATTGACAATTGACGACAGTTGATAACCACGCAAGAGCACCCGCGTGGGTATCAACTGTCCCTGTTGGTGTTCCAAATTTTTTTTCCCCTTCTATCCCTTCTTTAAACCTCTTAAAATTTCATTGAAATTCAGGTAGAATCCCCCCTTAAGGACATGTATTTATCAGAATATACTAGATTTAAACCGAAAATACATAGCCAACTTGATTCATAAGAAAACAAATCAAGTGAAAATGCGCTGATTTCACTATAGTTATAAACATAGAAAAATGTGAAAAAAAATTTCGAAAAAATGTGCCCCCATCTCTGCTCCCCCTACCCCCTCACGGGCTGTAGGATTGCGGAGCAGAGTCTCTGCAGAGTTCCCACCCATACCGGTCCTCCCGCATGGTGGCTCATAAACACTAGTTGTGTTCATTTACATATATACATGTCCCGTCTTAGAATTTCCCTCCCATGTGGGAGGCGTAAAGTACGCTACGCGTACTTTAGCCTCGTTTTGGCGTAAATCTTGTTTTCTCTTTAGAGCTTTGCAAAATTACAGAATTGACCCAGATTTCTTGAAATTATGCGATACTCGTGAAATGCATGTGGAAAGTTAGCACTATTTCGGAATTATTTTGGTTTATCACTTTAAAAGCCGCTTAAGGCGGGATTCTACCTGAATGCCATTTTTCCGCCACTTAACATGGGTTTAATGGAAATATCTCGTTCGCGTTTCAAGCAATCCAAAAACTCTCCACTCATCCCATGAATCTATGTTATGGGGTGTTTTGTAAATTTTTGGGTGATTTTTGGGTATTTTGGGGAGGAAATAGTTTTTCTCAAAGGAGTTGTAAAATTTAGGGAAATAAGAAATATTGAAGATTTAATGTAGTTTTAAAATTAGAATTTGAAGTTAAAAATTAGTAGATTGACAATTGACGACAGTTGATAACCACGCAAGAGCACCCGCGTGGGTATCAACTGTCCCTGTTGGTGTTCCAAATTTTTTTTCCCCTTCTATCCCTTCTTTAAACCTCTTAAAATTTCATTGAAATTCAGGTAGAATCCCCCCTTAAGGACATGTATTTATCAGAATATACTAGATTTAAACCGAAAATACATAGCCAACTTGATTCATAAGAAAACAAATCAAGTGAAAATGCGCTGATTTCACTATAGTTATAAACATAGAAAAATGTGAAAAAAAATTTCGAAAAAATGTGCCCCCATCTCTGCTCCCCCTACCCCCTCACGGGCTGTAGGATTGCGGAGCAGAGTCTCTGCAGAGTTCCCACCCATACCGGTCCTCCCGCATGGTGGCTCATAAACACTAGTTGTGTTCATTTACATATATACATGTCCCGTCTTAGAATTTCCCTCCCATGTGGGAGGCGTAAAGTACGCTACGCGTACTTTAGCCTCGTTTTGGCGTAAATCTTGTTTTCTCTTTAGAGCTTTGCAAAATTACAGAATTGACCCAGATTTCTTGAAATTATGCGATACTCGTGAAATGCATGTGGAAAGTTAGCACTATTTCGGAATTATTTTGGTTTATCACTTTAAAAGCCGCTTAAGGCGGGATTCTACCTGAATGCCATTTTTCCGCCACTTAACATGGGTTTAATGGAAATATCTCGTTCGCGTTTCAAGCAATCCAAAAACTCTCCACTCATCCCATGAATCTATGTTATGGGGTGTTTTGTAAATTTTTGGGTGATTTTTGGGTATTTTGGGGAGGAAATAGTTTTTCTCAAAGGAGTTGTAAAATTTAGGGAAATAAGAAATATTGAAGATTTAATGTAGTTTTAAAATTAGAATTTGAAGTTAAAAATTAGTAGATTGACAATTGACGACAGTTGATAACCACGCAAGAGCACCCGCGTGGGTATCAACTGTCCCTGTTGGTGTTCCAAATTTTTTTCCCCTTCTATCCCTTCTTTAAACCTCTTAAAATTTCATTGAAATTCAGGTAGAATCCCCCCTTAAGGACATGTATTTATCAGAATATACTAGATTTAAACCGAAAATACATAGCCAACTTGATTCATAAGAAAACAAATCAAGTGAAAATGCGCTGATTTCACTATAGTTATAAACATAGAAAAATGTGAAAAAAATTTCGAAAAAATGTGCCCCCATCTCTGCTCCCCCTACCCCCTCACGGGCTGTAGGATTGCGGAGCAGAGTCTCTGCAGAGTTCCCACCCATACCGGTCCTCCCGCATGGTGGCTCATAAACACTAGTTGTGTTCATTTACATATATACATGTCCCGTCTTAGAATTTCCCTCCCATGTGGGAGGCGTAAAGTACGCTACGCGTACTTTAGCCTCGTTTTGGCGTAAATCTTGTTTTCTCTTTAGAGCTTTGCAAAATTACAGAATTGACCCAGATTTCTTGAAATTATGCGATACTCGTGAAATGCATGTGGAAAGTTAGCACTATTTCGGAATTATTTTGGTTTATCACTTTAAAAGCCGCTTAAGGCGGGATTCTACCTGAATGCCATTTTTCCGCCACTTAACATGGGTTTAATGGAAATATCTCGTTCGCGTTTCAAGCAATCCAAAAACTCTCCACTCATCCCATGAATCTATGTTATGGGGTGTTTTGTAAATTTTTGGGTGATTTTTGGGTATTTTGGGGAGGAAATAGTTTTTCTCAAAGGAGTTGTAAAATTTAGGGAAATAAGAAATATTGAAGATTTAATGTAGTTTTAAAATTAGAATTTGAAGTTAAAAATTAGTAGATTGACAATTGACGACAGTTGATAACCACGCAAGAGCACCCGCGTGGGTATCAACTGTCCCTGTTGGTGTTCCAAATTTTTTTTCCCCTTCTATCCCTTCTTTAAACCTCTTAAAATTTCATTGAAATTCAGGTAGAATCCCCCTTAAGGACATGTATTTATCAGAATATACTAGATTTAAACCGAAAATACATAGCCAACTTGATTCATAAGAAAACAAATCAAGTGAAAATGCGCTGATTTCACTATAGTTATAAACATAGAAAAATGTGAAAAAAAATTTCGAAAAAATGTGCCCCCATCTCTGCTCCCCCTACCCCCTCACGGGCTGTAGGATTGCGGAGCAGAGTCTCTGCAGAGTTCCCACCCATACCGGTCCTCCCGCATGGTGGCTCATAAACACTAGTTGTGTTCATTTACATATATACATGTCCCGTCTTAGAATTTCCCTCCCATGTGGGAGGCGTAAAGTACGCTACGCGTACTTTAGCCTCGTTTTGGCGTAAATCTTGTTTTCTCTTTAGAGCTTTGCAAAATTACAGAATTGACCCAGATTTCTTGAAATTATGCGATACTCGTGAAATGCATGTGGAAAGTTAGCACTATTTCGGAATTATTTTGGTTTATCACTTTAAAAGCCGCTTAAGGCGGGATTCTACCTGAATGCCATTTTTCCGCCACTTAACATGGGTTTAATGGAAATATCTCGTTCGCGTTTCAAGCAATCCAAAAACTCTCCACTCATCCCATGAATCTATGTTATGGGGTGTTTTGTAAATTTTTGGGTGATTTTTGGGTATTTTGGGGAGGAAATAGTTTTTCTCAAAGGAGTTGTAAAATTTAGGGAAATAAGAAATATTGAAGATTTAATGTAGTTTTAAAATTAGAATTTGAAGTTAAAAATTAGTAGATTGACAATTGACGACAGTTGATAACCACGCAAGAGCACCCGCGTGGGTATCAACTGTCCCTGTTGGTGTTCCAAATTTTTTTCCCCTTCTATCCCTTCTTTAAACCTCTTAAAATTTCATTGAAATTCAGGTAGAATCCCCCTTAAGGACATGTATTTATCAGAATATACTAGATTTAAACCGAAAATACATAGCCAACTTGATTCATAAGAAAACAAATCAAGTGAAAATGCGCTGATTTCACTATAGTTATAAACATAGAAAAATGTGAAAAAAAATTTCGAAAAAATGTGCCCCCATCTCTGCTCCCCCTACCCCCTCACGGGCTGTAGGATTGCGGAGCAGAGTCTCTGCAGAGTTCCCACCCATACCGGTCCTCCCGCATGGTGGCTCATAAACACTAGTTGTGTTCATTTACATATATACATGTCCCGTCTTAGAATTTCCCTCCCATGTGGGAGGCGTAAAGTACGCTACGCGTACTTTAGCCTCGTTTTGGCGTAAATCTTGTTTTCTCTTTAGAGCTTTGCAAAATTACAGAATTGACCCAGATTTCTTGAAATTATGCGATACTCGTGAAATGCATGTGGAAAGTTAGCACTATTTCGGAATTATTTTGGTTTATCACTTTAAAAGCCGCTTAAGGCGGGATTCTACCTGAATGCCATTTTTCCGCCACTTAACATGGGTTTAATGGAAATATCTCGTTCGCGTTTCAAG
This sequence comes from Desmophyllum pertusum, assembly GCA_029204205.1. Classification (NCBI taxonomy): domain Eukaryota; kingdom Metazoa; phylum Cnidaria; class Anthozoa; order Scleractinia; family Caryophylliidae; genus Desmophyllum; species Desmophyllum pertusum. The sequence continues at coordinate 14,719 of MU825534.1, read as the reverse complement.
CAATCCAAAAACTCTCCACTCATCCCATGAATCTATGTTATGGGGTGTTTTGTAAATTTTTGGGTGATTTTTGGGTATTTTGGGGAGGAAATAGTTTTTCTCAAAGGAGTTGTAAAATTTAGGGAAATAAGAAATATTGAAGATTTAATGTAGTTTTAAAATTAGAATTTGAAGTTAAAAATTAGTAGATTGACAATTGACGACAGTTGATAACCACGCAAGAGCACCCGCGTGGGTATCAACTGTCCCTGTTGGTGTTCCAAATTTTTTTTCCCCTTCTATCCCTTCTTTAAACCTCTTAAAATTTCATTGAAATTCAGGTAGAATCCCCCCTTAAGGACATGTATTTATCAGAATATACTAGATTTAAACCGAAAATACATAGCCAACTTGATTCATAAGAAAACAAATCAAGTGAAAATGCGCTGATTTCACTATAGTTATAAACATAGAAAAATGTGAAAAAAAATTTCGAAAAAATGTGCCCCCATCTCTGCTCCCCCTACCCCCTCACGGGCTGTAGGATTGCGGAGCAGAGTCTCTGCAGAGTTCCCACCCATACCGGTCCTCCCGCATGGTGGCTCATAAACACTAGTTGTGTTCATTTACATATATACATGTCCCGTCTTAGAATTTCCCTCCCATGTGGGAGGCGTAAAGTACGCTACGCGTACTTTAGCCTCGTTTTGGCGTAAATCTTGTTTCTCTTTAGAGCTTTGCAAAATTACAGAATTGACCCAGATTTCTTGAAATTATGCGATACTCGTGAAATGCATGTGGAAAGTTAGCACTATTTCGGAATTATTTTGGTTTATCACTTTAAAAGCCGCTTAAGGCGGGATTCTACCTGAATGCCATTTTTCCGCCACTTAACATGGGTTTAATGGAAATATCTCGTTCGCGTTTCAAGCAATCCAAAAACTCTCCACTCATCCCATGAATCTATGTTATGGGGTGTTTTGTAAATTTTTGGGTGATTTTTGGGTATTTTGGGGAGGAAATAGTTTTTCTCAAAGGAGTTGTAAAATTTAGGGAAATAAGAAATATTGAAGATTTAATGTAGTTTTAAAATTAGAATTTGAAGTTAAAAATTAGTAGATTGACAATTGACGACAGTTGATAACCACGCAAGAGCACCCGCGTGGGTATCAACTGTCCCTGTTGGTGTTCCAAATTTTTTTTCCCCTTCTATCCCTTCTTTAAACCTCTTAAAATTTCATTGAAATTCAGGTAGAATCCCCCTTAAGGACATGTATTTATCAGAATATACTAGATTTAAACCGAAAATACATAGCCAACTTGATTCATAAGAAAACAAATCAAGTGAAAATGCGCTGATTTCACTATAGTTATAAACATAGAAAAATGTGAAAAAAAATTTCGAAAAAATGTGCCCCCATCTCTGCTCCCCCTACCCCCTCACGGGCTGTAGGATTGCGGAGCAGAGTCTCTGCAGAGTTCCCACCCATACCGGTCCTCCCGCATGGTGGCTCATAAACACTAGTTGTGTTCATTTACATATATACATGTCCCGTCTTAGAATTTCCCTCCCATGTGGGAGGCGTAAAGTACGCTACGCGTACTTTAGCCTCGTTTTGGCGTAAATCTTGTTTTCTCTTTAGAGCTTTGCAAAATTACAGAATTGACCCAGATTTCTTGAAATTATGCGATACTCGTGAAATGCATGTGGAAAGTTAGCACTATTTCGGAATTATTTTGGTTTATCACTTTAAAAGCCGCTTAAGGCGGGATTCTACCTGAATGCCATTTTTCCGCCACTTAACATGGGTTTAATGGAAATATCTCGTTCGCGTTTCAAGCAATCCAAAAACTCTCCACTCATCCCATGAATCTATGTTATGGGGTGTTTTGTAAATTTTTGGGTGATTTTTGGGTATTTTGGGGAGGAAATAGTTTTTCTCAAAGGAGTTGTAAAATTTAGGGAAATAAGAAATATTGAAGATTTAATGTAGTTTTAAAATTAGAATTTGAAGTTAAAAATTAGTAGATTGACAATTGACGACAGTTGATAACCACGCAAGAGCACCCGCGTGGGTATCAACTGTCCCTGTTGGTGTTCCAAATTTTTTTTCCCCTTCTATCCCTTCTTTAAACCTCTTAAAATTTCATTGAAATTCAGGTAGAATCCCCCCTTAAGGACATGTATTTATCAGAATATACTAGATTTAAACCGAAAATACATAGCCAACTTGATTCATAAGAAAACAAATCAAGTGAAAATGCGCTGATTTCACTATAGTTATAAACATAGAAAAATGTGAAAAAAAATTCGAAAAAATGTGCCCCCATCTCTGCTCCCCCTACCCCCTCACGGGCTGTAGGATTGCGGAGCAGAGTCTCTGCAGAGTTCCCACCCATACCGGTCCTCCCGCATGGTGGCTCATAAACACTAGTTGTGTTCATTTACATATATACATGTCCCGTCTTAGAATTTCCCTCCCATGTGGGAGGCGTAAAGTACGCTACGCGTACTTTAGCCTCGTTTTGGCGTAAATCTTGTTTTCTCTTTAGAGCTTTGCAAAATTACAGAATTGACCCAGATTTCTTGAAATTATGCGATACTCGTGAAATGCATGTGGAAAGTTAGCACTATTTCGGAATTATTTTGGTTTATCACTTTAAAAGCCGCTTAAGGCGGGATTCTACCTGAATGCCATTTTTCCGCCACTTAACATGGGTTTAATGGAAATATCTCGTTCGCGTTTCAAGCAATCCAAAAACTCTCCACTCATCCCATGAATCTATGTTATGGGGTGTTTTGTAAATTTTTGGGTGATTTTTGGGTATTTTGGGGAGGAAATAGTTTTTCTCAAAGGAGTTGTAAAATTTAGGGAAATAAGAAATATTGAAGATTTAATGTAGTTTTAAAATTAGAATTTGAAGTTAAAAATTAGTAGATTGACAATTGACGACAGTTGATAACCACGCAAGAGCACCCGCGTGGGTATCAACTGTCCCTGTTGGTGTTCCAAATTTTTTTCCCCTTCTATCCCTTCTTTAAACCTCTTAAAATTTCATTGAAATTCAGGTAGAATCCCCCCTTAAGGACATGTATTTATCAGAATATACTAGATTTAAACCGAAAATACATAGCCAACTTGATTCATAAGAAAACAAATCAAGTGAAAATGCGCTGATTTCACTATAGTTATAAACATAGAAAAATGTGAAAAAAAATTTCGAAAAAATGTGCCCCCATCTCTGCTCCCCCTACCCCCTCACGGGCTGTAGGATTGCGGAGCAGAGTCTCTGCAGAGTTCCCACCCATACCGGTCCTCCCGCATGGTGGCTCATAAACACTAGTTGTGTTCATTTACATATATACATGTCCCGTCTTAGAATTTCCCTCCCATGTGGGAGGCGTAAAGTACGCTACGCGTACTTTAGCCTCGTTTTGGCGTAAATCTTGTTTTCTCTTTAGAGCTTTGCAAAATTACAGAATTGACCCAGATTTCTTGAAATTATGCGATACTCGTGAAATGCATGTGGAAAGTTAGCACTATTTCGGAATTATTTTGGTTTATCACTTTAAAAGCCGCTTAAGGCGGGATTCTACCTGAATGCCATTTTTCCGCCACTTAACATGGGTTTAATGGAAATATCTCGTTCGCGTTTCAAGCAATCCAAAAACTCTCCACTCATCCCATGAATCTATGTTATGGGGTGTTTTGTAAATTTTTGGGTGATTTTTGGGTATTTTGGGGAGGAAATAGTTTTTCTCAAAGGAGTTGTAAAATTTAGGGAAATAAGAAATATTGAAGATTTAATGTAGTTTTAAAATTAGAATTTGAAGTTAAAAATTAGTAGATTGACAATTGACGACAGTTGATAACCACGCAAGAGCACCCGCGTGGGTATCAACTGTCCCTGTTGGTGTTCCAAATTTTTTTCCCCTTCTATCCCTTCTTTAAACCTCTTAAAATTTCATTGAAATTCAGGTAGAATCCCCCCTTAAGGACATGTATTTATCAGAATATACTAGATTTAAACCGAAAATACATAGCCAACTTGATTCATAAGAAACAAATCAAGTGAAAATGCGCTGATTTCACTATAGTTATAAACATAGAAAAATGTGAAAAAAAATTTCGAAAAAATGTGCCCCCATCTCTGCTCCCCCTACCCCCTCACGGGCTGTAGGATTGCGGAGCAGAGTCTCTGCAGAGTTCCCACCCATACCGGTCCTCCCGCATGGTGGCTCATAAACACTAGTTGTGTTCATTTACATATATACATGTCCCGTCTTAGAATTTCCCTCCCATGTGGGAGGCGTAAAGTACGCTACGCGTACTTTAGCCTCGTTTTGGCGTAAATCTTGTTTTCTCTTTAGAGCTTTGCAAAATTACAGAATTGACCCAGATTTCTTGAAATTATGCGATACTCGTGAAATGCATGTGGAAAGTTAGCACTATTTCGGAATTATTTTGGTTTATCACTTTAAAAGCCGCTTAAGGCGGGATTCTACCTGAATGCCATTTTTCCGCCACTTAACATGGGTTTAATGGAAATATCTCGTTCGCGTTTCAAGCAATCCAAAAACTCTCCACTCATCCCATGAATCTATGTTATGGGGTGTTTTGTAAATTTTTGGGTGATTTTTGGGTATTTTGGGGAGGAAATAGTTTTTCTCAAAGGAGTTGTAAAATTTAGGGAAATAAGAAATATTGAAGATTTAATGTAGTTTTAAAATTAGAATTTGAAGTTAAAAATTAGTAGATTGACAATTGACGACAGTTGATAACCACGCAAGAGCACCCGCGTGGGTATCAACTGTCCCTGTTGGTGTTCCAAATTTTTTTCCCCTTCTATCCCTTCTTTAAACCTCTTAAAATTTCATTGAAATTCAGGTAGAATCCCCCCTTAAGGACATGTATTTATCAGAATATACTAGATTTAAACCGAAAATACATAGCCAACTTGATTCATAAGAAAACAAATCAAGTGAAAATGCGCTGATTTCACTATAGTTATAAACATAGAAAAATGTGAAAAAAAATTTCGAAAAAATGTGCCCCCATCTCTGCTCCCCCTACCCCCTCACGGGCTGTAGGATTGCGGAGCAGAGTCTCTGCAGAGTTCCCACCCATACCGGTCCTCCCGCATGGTGGCTCATAAACACTAGTTGTGTTCATTTACATATATACATGTCCCGTCTTAGAATTTCCCTCCCATGTGGGAGGCGTAAAGTACGCTACGCGTACTTTAGCCTCGTTTTGGCGTAAATCTTGTTTTCTCTTTAGAGCTTTGCAAAATTACAGAATTGACCCAGATTTCTTGAAATTATGCGATACTCGTGAAATGCATGTGGAAAGTTAGCACTATTTCGGAATTATTTTGGTTTATCACTTTAAAAGCCGCTTAAGGCGGGATTCTACCTGAATGCCATTTTTCCGCCACTTAACATGGGTTTAATGGAAATATCTCGTTCGCGTTTCAAGCAATCCAAAAACTCTCCACTCATCCCATGAATCTATGTTATGGGGTGTTTTGTAAATTTTTGGGTGATTTTTGGGTATTTTGGGGAGGAAATAGTTTTTCTCAAAGGAGTTGTAAAATTTAGGGAAATAAGAAATATTGAAGATTTAATGTAGTTTTAAAATTAGAATTTGAAGTTAAAAATTAGTAGATTGACAATTGACGACAGTTGATAACCACGCAAGAGCACCCGCGTGGGTATCAACTGTCCCTGTTGGTGTTCCAAATTTTTTTTCCCCTTCTATCCCTTCTTTAAACCTCTTAAAATTTCATTGAAATTCAGGTAGAATCCCCCCTTAAGGACATGTATTTATCAGAATATACTAGATTTAAACCGAAAATACATAGCCAACTTGATTCATAAGAAAACAAATCAAGTGAAAATGCGCTGATTTCACTATAGTTATAAACATAGAAAAATGTGAAAAAAAATTTCGAAAAAATGTGCCCCCATCTCTGCTCCCCCTACCCCCTCACGGGCTGTAGGATTGCGGAGCAGAGTCTCTGCAGAGTTCCCACCCATACCGGTCCTCCCGCATGGTGGCTCATAAACACTAGTTGTGTTCATTTACATATATACATGTCCCGTCTTAGAATTTCCCTCCCATGTGGGAGGCGTAAAGTACGCTACGCGTACTTTAGCCTCGTTTTGGCGTAAATCTTGTTTTCTCTTTAGAGCTTTGCAAAATTACAGAATTGACCCAGATTTCTTGAAATTATGCGATACTCGTGAAATGCATGTGGAAAGTTAGCACTATTTCGGAATTATTTTGGTTTATCACTTTAAAAGCCGCTTAAGGCGGGATTCTACCTGAATGCCATTTTTCCGCCACTTAACATGGGTTTAATGGAAATATCTCGTTCGCGTTTCAAGCAATCCAAAAACTCTCCACTCATCCCATGAATCTATGTTATGGGGTGTTTTGTAAATTTTTGGGTGATTTTTGGGTATTTTGGGGAGGAAATAGTTTTTCTCAAAGGAGTTGTAAAATTTAGGGAAATAAGAAATATTGAAGATTTAATGTAGTTTTAAAATTAGAATTTGAAGTTAAAAATTAGTAGATTGACAATTGACGACAGTTGATAACCACGCAAGAGCACCCGCGTGGGTATCAACTGTCCCTGTTGGTGTTCCAAATTTTTTTCCCCTTCTATCCCTTCTTTAAACCTCTTAAAATTTCATTGAAATTCAGGTAGAATCCCCCCTTAAGGACATGTATTTATCAGAATATACTAGATTTAAACCGAAAATACATAGCCAACTTGATTCATAAGAAAACAAATCAAGTGAAAATGCGCTGATTTCACTATAGTTATAAACATAGAAAAATGTGAAAAAAAATTTCGAAAAAATGTGCCCCCATCTCTGCTCCCCCTACCCCCTCACGGGCTGTAGGATTGCGGAGCAGAGTCTCTGCAGAGTTCCCACCCATACCGGTCCTCCCGCATGGTGGCTCATAAACACTAGTTGTGTTCATTTACATATATACATGTCCCGTCTTAGAATTTCCCTCCCATGTGGGAGGCGTAAAGTACGCTACGCGTACTTTAGCCTCGTTTTGGCGTAAATCTTGTTTTCTCTTTAGAGCTTTGCAAAATTACAGAATTGACCCAGATTTCTTGAAATTATGCGATACTCGTGAAATGCATGTGGAAAGTTAGCACTATTTCGGAATTATTTTGGTTTATCACTTTAAAAGCCGCTTAAGGCGGGATTCTACCTGAATGCCATTTTTCCGCCACTTAACATGGGTTTAATGGAAATATCTCGTTCGCGTTTCAAGCAATCCAAAAACTCTCCACTCATCCCATGAATCTATGTTATGGGGTGTTTTGTAAATTTTTGGGTGATTTTTGGGTATTTTGGGGAGGAAATAGTTTTTCTCAAAGGAGTTGTAAAATTTAGGGAAATAAGAAATATTGAAGATTTAATGTAGTTTTAAAATTAGAATTTGAAGTTAAAAATTAGTAGATTGACAATTGACGACAGTTGATAACCACGCAAGAGCACCCGCGTGGGTATCAACTGTCCCTGTTGGTGTTCCAAATTTTTTTCCCCTTCTATCCCTTCTTTAAACCTCTTAAAATTTCATTGAAATTCAGGTAGAATCCCCCTTAAGGACATGTATTTATCAGAATATACTAGATTTAAACCGAAAATACATAGCCAACTTGATTCATAAGAAAACAAATCAAGTGAAAATGCGCTGATTTCACTATAGTTATAAACATAGAAAAATGTGAAAAAAAATTTCGAAAAAATGTGCCCCCATCTCTGCTCCCCCTACCCCCTCACGGGCTGTAGGATTGCGGAGCAGAGTCTCTGCAGAGTTCCCACCCATACCGGTCCTCCCGCATGGTGGCTCATAAACACTAGTTGTGTTCATTTACATATATACATGTCCCGTCTTAGAATTTCCCTCCCATGTGGGAGGCGTAAAGTACGCTACGCGTACTTTAGCCTCGTTTTGGCGTAAATCTTGTTTTCTCTTTAGAGCTTTGCAAAATTACAGAATTGACCCAGATTTCTTGAAATTATGCGATACTCGTGAAATGCATGTGGAAAGTTAGCACTATTTCGGAATTATTTTGGTTTATCACTTTAAAAGCCGCTTAAGGCGGGATTCTACCTGAATGCCATTTTTCCGCCACTTAACATGGGTTTAATGGAAATATCTCGTTCGCGTTTCAAGCAATCCAAAAACTCTCCACTCATCCCATGAATCTATGTTATGGGGTGTTTTGTAAATTTTTGGGTGATTTTTGGGTATTTTGGGGAGGAAATAGTTTTTCTCAAAGGAGTTGTAAAATTTAGGGAAATAAGAAATATTGAAGATTTAATGTAGTTTTAAAATTAGAATTTGAAGTTAAAAATTAGTAGATTGACAATTGACGACAGTTGATAACCACGCAAGAGCACCCGCGTGGGTATCAACTGTCCCTGTTGGTGTTCCAAATTTTTTTCCCCTTCTATCCCTTCTTTAAACCTCTTAAAATTTCATTGAAATTCAGGTAGAATCCCCCCTTAAGGACATGTATTTATCAGAATATACTAGATTTAAACCGAAAATACATAGCCAACTTGATTCATAAGAAAACAAATCAAGTGAAAATGCGCTGATTTCACTATAGTTATAAACATAGAAAAATGTGAAAAAAAATTTCGAAAAAATGTGCCCCCATCTCTGCTCCCCCTACCCCCTCACGGGCTGTAGGATTGCGGAGCAGAGTCTCTGCAGAGTTCCCACCCATACCGGTCCTCCCGCATGGTGGCTCATAAACACTAGTTGTGTTCATTTACATATATACATGTCCCGTCTTAGAATTTCCCTCCCATGTGGGAGGCGTAAAGTACGCTACGCGTACTTTAGCCTCGTTTTGGCGTAAATCTTGTTTTCTCTTTAGAGCTTTGCAAAATTACAGAATTGACCCAGATTTCTTGAAATTATGCGATACTCGTGAAATGCATGTGGAAAGTTAGCACTATTTCGGAATTATTTTGGTTTATCACTTTAAAAGCCGCTTAAGGCGGGATTCTACCTGAATGCCATTTTTCCGCCACTTAACATGGGTTTAATGGAAATATCTCGTTCGCGTTTCAAGCAATCCAAAAACTCTCCACTCATCCCATGAATCTATGTTATGGGGTGTTTTGTAAATTTTTGGGTGATTTTTGGGTATTTTGGGGAGGAAATAGTTTTTCTCAAAGGAGTTGTAAAATTTAGGGAAATAAGAAATATTGAAGATTTAATGTAGTTTTAAAATTAGAATTTGAAGTTAAAAATTAGTAGATTGACAATTGACGACAGTTGATAACCACGCAAGAGCACCCGCGTGGGTATCAACTGTCCCTGTTGGTGTTCCAAATTTTTTTTCCCCTTCTATCCCTTCTTTAAACCTCTTAAAATTTCATTGAAATTCAGGTAGAATCCCCCTTAAGGACATGTATTTATCAGAATATACTAGATTTAAACCGAAAATACATAGCCAACTTGATTCATAAGAAAACAAATCAAGTGAAAATGCGCTGATTTCACTATAGTTATAAACATAGAAAAATGTGAAAAAAAATTTCGAAAAAATGTGCCCCCATCTCTGCTCCCCCTACCCCCTCACGGGCTGTAGGATTGCGGAGCAGAGTCTCTGCAGAGTTCCCACCCATACCGGTCCTCCCGCATGGTGGCTCATAAACACTAGTTGTGTTCATTTACATATATACATGTCCCGTCTTAGAATTTCCCTCCCATGTGGGAGGCGTAAAGTACGCTACGCGTACTTTAGCCTCGTTTTGGCGTAAATCTTGTTTTCTCTTTAGAGCTTTGCAAAATTACAGAATTGACCCAGATTTCTTGAAATTATGCGATACTCGTGAATGCATGTGGAAAGTTAGCACTATTTCGGAATTATTTTGGTTTATCACTTTAAAAGCCGCTTAAGGCGGGATTCTACCTGAATGCCATTTTTCCGCCACTTAACATGGGTTTAATGGAAATATCTCGTTCGCGTTTCAAGCAATCCAAAAACTCTCCACTCATCCATGAATCTATGTTATGGGGTGTTTTGTAAATTTTTGGGTGATTTTTGGGTATTTTGGGGAGGAAATAGTTTTTCTCAAAGGAGTTGTAAAATTTAGGGAAATAAGAAATATTGAAGATTTAATGTAGTTTTAAAATTAGAATTTGAAGTTAAAAATTAGTAGATTGACAATTGACGACAGTTGATAACCACGCAAGAGCACCCGCGTGGGTATCAACTGTCCCTGTTGGTGTTCCAAATTTTTTTCCCCTTCTATCCCTTCTTTAAACCTCTTAAAATTTCATTGAAATTCAGGTAGAATCCCCCTTAAGGACATGTATTTATCAGAATATACTAGATTTAAACCGAAAATACATAGCCAACTTGATTCATAAGAAAACAAATCAAGTGAAAATGCGCTGATTTCACTATAGTTATAAACATAGAAAAATGTGAAAAAAAATTCGAAAAAATGTGCCCCCATCTCTGCTCCCCCTACCCCCTCACGGGCTGTAGGATTGCGGAGCAGAGTCTCTGCAGAGTTCCCACCCATACCGGTCCTCCCGCATGGTGGCTCATAAACACTAGTTGTGTTCATTTACATATATACATGTCCCGTCTTAGAATTTCCCTCCCATGTGGGAGGCGTAAAGTACGCTACGCGTACTTTAGCCTCGTTTTGGCGTAAATCTTGTTTTCTCTTTAGAGCTTTGCAAAATTACAGAATTGACCCAGATTTCTTGAAATTATGCGATACTCGTGAAATGCATGTGGAAAGTTAGCACTATTTCGGAATTATTTTGGTTTATCACTTTAAAAGCCGCTTAAGGCGGGATTCTACCTGAATGCCATTTTTCCGCCACTTAACATGGGTTTAATGGAAATATCTCGTTCGCGTTTCAAGCAATCCAAAAACTCTCCACTCATCCCATGAATCTATGTTATGGGGTGTTTTGTAAATTTTTGGGTGATTTTTGGGTATTTTGGGGAGGAAATAGTTTTTCTCAAAGGAGTTGTAAAATTTAGGGAAATAAGAAATATTGAAGATTTAATGTAGTTTTAAAATTAGAATTTGAAGTTAAAAATTAGTAGATTGACAATTGACGACAGTTGATAACCACGCAAGAGCACCCGCGTGGGTATCAACTGTCCCTGTTGGTGTTCCAAATTTTTTTCCCCTTCTATCCCTTCTTTAAACCTCTTAAAATTTCATTGAAATTCAGGTAGAATCCCCCCTTAAGGACATGTATTTATCAGAATATACTAGATTTAAACCGAAAATACATAGCCAACTTGATTCATAAGAAACAAATCAAGTGAAAATGCGCTGATTTCACTATAGTTATAAACATAGAAAAATGTGAAAAAAAATTTCGAAAAAATGTGCCCCCATCTCTGCTCCCCCTACCCCCTCACGGGCTGTAGGATTGCGGAGCAGAGTCTCTGCAGAGTTCCCACCCATACCGGTCCTCCCGCATGGTGGCTCATAAACACTAGTTGTGTTCATTTACATATATACATGTCCCGTCTTAGAATTTCCCTCCCATGTGGGAGGCGTAAAGTACGCTACGCGTACTTTAGCCTCGTTTTGGCGTAAATCTTGTTTTCTCTTTAGAGCTTTGCAAAATTACAGAATTGACCCAGATTTCTTGAAATTATGCGATACTCGTGAAATGCATGTGGAAAGTTAGCACTATTTCGGAATTATTTTGGTTTATCACTTTAAAAGCCGCTTAAGGCGGGATTCTACCTGAATGCCATTTTTCCGCCACTTAACATGGGTTTAATGGAAATATCTCGTTCGCGTTTCAAGCAATCCAAAAACTCTCCACTCATCCCATGAATCTATGTTATGGGGTGTTTTGTAAATTTTTGGGTGATTTTTGGGTATTTTGGGGAGGAAATAGTTTTTCTCAAAGGAGTTGTAAAATTTAGGGAAATAAGAAATATTGAAGATTTAATGTAGTTTTAAAATTAGAATTTGAAGTTAAAAATTAGTAGATTGACAATTGACGACAGTTGATAACCACGCAAGAGCACCCGCGTGGGTATCAACTGTCCCTGTTGGTGTTCCAAATTTTTTTTCCCCTTCTATCCCTTCTTTAAACCTCTTAAAATTTCATTGAAATTCAGGTAGAATCCCCCTTAAGGACATGTATTTATCAGAATATACTAGATTTAAACCGAAAATACATAGCCAACTTGATTCATAAGAAAACAAATCAAGTGAAAATGCGCTGATTTCACTATAGTTATAAACATAGAAAAATGTGAAAAAAAATTTCGAAAAAATGTGCCCCCATCTCTGCTCCCCCTACCCCCTCACGGGCTGTAGGATTGCGGAGCAGAGTCTCTGCAGAGTTCCCACCCATACCGGTCCTCCCGCATGGTGGCTCATAAACACTAGTTGTGTTCATTTACATATATACATGTCCCGTCTTAGAATTTCCCTCCATGTGGGAGGCGTAAAGTACGCTACGCGTACTTTAGCCTCGTTTTGGCGTAAATCTTGTTTTCTCTTTAGAGCTTTGCAAAATTACAGAATTGACCCAGATTTCTTGAAATTATGCGATACTCGTGAAATGCATGTGGAAAGTTAGGCACTATTTCGGAATTATTTTGGTTTATCACTTTAAAAGCCGCTTAAGGCGGGATTCTACCTGAATGCCATTTTTCCGCCACTTAACATGGGTTTAATGGAAATATCTCGTTCGCGTTTCAAGCAATCCAAAAACTCTCCACTCATCCCATGAATCTATGTTATGGGGTGTTTTGTAAATTTTTGGGTGATTTTTGGGTATTTTGGGGAGGAAATAGTTTTTCTCAAAGGAGTTGTAAAATTTAGGGAAATAAGAAATATTGAAGATTTAATGTAGTTTTAAAATTAGAATTTGAAGTTAAAAATTAGTAGATTGACAATTGACGACAGTTGATAACCACGCAAGAGCACCCGCGTGGGTATCAACTGTCCCTGTTGGTGTTCCAAATTTTTTTTCCCCTTCTATCCCTTCTTTAAACCTCTTAAAATTTCATTGAAATTCAGGTAGAATCCCCCCTTAAGGACATGTATTTATCAGAATATACTAGATTTAAACCGAAAATACATAGCCAACTTGATTCATAAGAAAACAAATCAAGTGAAAATGCGCTGATTTCACTATAGTTATAAACATAGAAAAATGTGAAAAAAAATTTCGAAAAAATGTGCCCCCATCTCTGCTCCCCCTACCCCCTCACGGGCTGTAGGATTGCGGAGCAGAGTCTCTGCAGAGTTCCCACCCATACCGTCCTCCCGCATGGTGGCTCATAAACACTAGTTGTGTTCATTTACATATATACATGTCCCGTCTTAGAATTTCCCTCCCATGTGGGAGGCGTAAAGTACGCTACGCGTACTTTAGCCTCGTTTTGGCGTAAATCTTGTTTTCTCTTTAGAGCTTTGCAAAATTACAGAATTGACCCAGATTTCTTGAAATTATGCGATACTCGTGAAATGCATGTGGAAAGTTAGCACTATTTCGGAATTATTTTGGTTTATCACTTTAAAAGCCGCTTAAGGCGGGATTCTACCTGAATGCCATTTTTCCGCCACTTAACATGGGTTTAATGGAAATATCTCGTTCGCGTTTCAAGCAATCCAAAAACTCTCCACTCATCCCATGAATCTATGTTATGGGGTGTTTTGTAAATTTTTGGGTGATTTTTGGGTATTTTGGGGAGGAAATAGTTTTTCTCAAAGGAGTTGTAAAATTTAGGGAAATAAGAAATATTGAAGATTTAATGTAGTTTTAAAATTAGAATTTGAAGTTAAAAATTAGTAGATTGACAATTGACGACAGTTGATAACCACGCAAGAGCACCCGCGTGGGTATCAACTGTCCCTGTTGGTGTTCCAATTTTTTTTCCCCTTCTATCCCTTCTTTAAACCTCTTAAAATTTCATTGAAATTCAGGTAGAATCCCCCCTTAAGGACATGTATTTATCAGAATATACTAGATTTAAACCGAAAATACATAGCCAACTTGATTCATAAGAAAACAAATCAAGTGAAAATGCGCTGATTTCACTATAGTTTATAAACATAGAAAAATGTGAAAAAAAATTTCGAAAAAATGTGCCCCCATCTCTGCTCCCCCTACCCCCTCACGGGCTGTAGGATTGCGGAGCAGAGTCTCTGCAGAGTTCCCACCCATACCGGTCCTCCGCATGGTGGCTCATAAACACTAGTTGTGTTCATTTACATATATACATGTCCCGTCTTAGAATTTCCCTCCCATGTGGGAGGCGTAAAGTACGCTACGCGTACTTTAGCCTCGTTTTGGCGTAAATCTTGTTTCTCTTTAGAGCTTTGCAAAATTACAGAATTGACCCAGATTTCTTGAAATTATGCGATACTCGTGAAATGCATGTGGAAAGTTAGCACTATTTCGGAATTATTTTGGTTTATCACTTTAAAAGCCGCTTAAGGCGGGATTCTACCTGAATGCCATTTTCCGCCACTTAACATGGGTTTAATGGAAATATCTCGTTCGCGTTTCAAGCAATCCAAAAACTCTCCACTCATCCCATGAATCTATGTTATGGGGTGTTTTGTAAATTTTTGGGTGATTTTTGGTATTTTGGGGAGGAAATAGTTTTCTCAAAGGAGTTGTAAAATTTAGGGAAATAAGAAATATTGAAGATTTAATGTAGTTTTAAAATTAGAATT
>MU825533.1:0-30259 GCA_029204205.1 Desmophyllum pertusum | reverse complement strand
ATTTCTTTGTAGTGTAATCGTTGTGTCTATCCTCGATGAATACAGTGATGTCGGCTCCTTGACAGTTGCCCGTTTGGTCCAAACTCGTGATGAAATAAGGATTTAAATGACGGATAAAACTTCTAATCGCGTTAAACTTTTAAATGTATATTTCACTTTTAACCCATTCACTCACAGCATGTCAAACCTTGAGTCAATAAATGTGGTTGTAACGTTTGAGTCTGCTGGATAAAACCCTATGGTGTGACCATTCAAATGAAAAGTATATCGAGCAGTACTTCTCAAGTGGTGCCGTTTGTTTTTGACAATTTTGCAAAATGAAAATTCACCAAATGTTTTCTTTTAATAAACTCAAACACATGACCATAACGACTAAACCTTACTTGTTATCAGTGACGTTTCTATCTATATCTTTTTACATATATTGACGAAAATTTATTGTCGTTATGAGGCAGGACCGACGGGCGACGGCGCTTTTGAGGTTTGCTAACATTTTAGTAGGAATTTCAAAACGACACCCGAGCCCTCAGTTGTAAAATTAATTTGATTACAAAAATCGTTTTGCAAAGTAAAATACAAATTCGGGCTTGTGCATACAGGGGGAGGGAGGGACCCCCTCAAAGTCACTCATTTTCAAGATTTGTTTTTATCGCCACAAAAGGCAAACACATTGATAAAAAAACGTCCCGTAAGTAAGGTGATTTCATGTAATTCACAACTAAAGCTACGTTTGAATTACTTGTAGCGTGGGAGCAGCACAACAAGACAGAATAATACGAGGGGAATTCATCTCTCTGTGGTTTCTCTTATCAAGGATGTTCTCTGAAACGAAACTCGAATGATCAGTGACAACATGAAAAGGGCTCCCGTGGCCTTTTTATCAGTGACTTCTCTGAACATAAAAAATATTCTCAAATTAGCACCATGTAGTCCGCTTCATTAGCCTTGAACAATCATAGATTGTTGCTTTTCACGAGTCTTAACACGTATAGAAAACCTGGGTGTTCGACCATTAAAACGTGATGCACAATTTTCAAAGAAATAAAAGTTCATTGAACAAACGAAAGAATAGGGCTAAGCTATGGCAATTATCGCGAATCAGATTTTCAGTGGATAGTGTTTCCTGACTATATTTTGCTCCGGGTTAGGATATTCGGATTTAGGGATTAGTCTACTTCGTGAAAGACGCTTATCGATGTTATAAAAACATGACTCAAACAAATGTTGATGAGAATGTTTGAGACAAATTGTTCGAAACCGTTTTGATCGGGCCTTAAAGGGTCCCTCTCAACCAGTGTGCTTATTTGGCGGTCGCGTGTTATATTGTTTTCACATCCGCGGAACTCGATGCTCCTCGTGCGGGCTAATGTGTGCCATACTTTTCGAAATTGTTACTAACATTGGGTCGTCTAACCTGCTTTTTGTGGCTCAGAAACAAGCGCCAGACAGACCTGCAAAATGTAGTTTTTAACTTTAAGCCACCATTTTTCGCGGCTACCCGAAAATGCGGCCGCCGTCCGCGTAAGAGTATTGGCGCACAAACACTGGTTCGAGAGGACGCCTGTAACATGGCTAATGAAATTCCCAGCTGACCAGGTTGAAAACCAGTTGTTTAATTACAAGACTTGCGTGGAGGAGTTGACTTAAGCCTACGGAACGGAAACCATTCTTGTGATTCGTTGCGATCATAATGGGAAACCACTATCGTTTGCGATCATATGGAAACCAGGCTTTAGAGACGAAGCAATATCGTATAATTCCAATTTTCAGATTTTCGTAAATATGTTATAAATTTCAAGAGTCTCGTAGCTAGATTTAAAAAAAAGCGTAACATGCGAAATACATAACAAAACAAATTGAACAACAATGAAATAGCTTTCCCTGTTACAATGGTGTGTAAACATGAAAAATAAAACTTTATTGATTCAAACGCAGTGTTAAACAGCTGGAGTGCTGTGTGCTGTTCAAAGAAATACGCAGATATGAATTAGTTGCTATTATTCCGTAATTAACCCTTCTTGAGTTTCGAAAGACATTTTTAGAATGAAAACAAGAATTTAAAAAAACCCCGGTTAATTAAAGTTTATCGGCTTTCTCAGTTGCATGCTTGAAATCTACCAGAGATTAGTAAAACTCTACTAGTATACTAATGTAAATGAGACAATCTGATTGGATGAGCTACTCGTACACTATCAGCCATTAGTGTGCAGTGGCTGGAGGTCGTCTACAAATTTGCGGTTTCTTCTCGTTTCTCCGAAGTTTCGGAAGAAGATTTAGAGTTAATACTAGACAATTGTTATGATTTTTACTAAAACAATTAGATACGGCCTCATCAACTATCACATCATAGAAATCTCGAGTTCATACGCTAAAGTCTGCAGTTTGCGTGATTTGCCAACGACTAGCCAGATTTGCTGACTGCTGGGGCACATTGGTCTTTGCTTTCCAAATATTTAACTTCCGATGCGATTCCTGTAATAAACTCAATACGCTGATAAACTTCAGGAAATATTTCAGCTCGTTTAGCCTGTGGAAACGACCTCTGTAGCGAACAGACTTTGAAGCTGGAAAGGCAGGGCTAATGTATTTTCTGCTTTGTTAGGTTGGAGAATTACTTCATTTCCACCAAGCGGAAATATTTATTCGCGATTAGTACAGGGATTTAAACTCAACATACACGACTTTAAAATAGAAACTATACTCTCTTGAAAGTAAAACTCAATACGCTTATATATAAACTTCACAACGCCCTGTCCTAAGTCTTCTCGTAGGAGTTGGCCGAGTCAGTGGCCGGGTGAGTCACTACCAAAAAAAAACACGGAAAAAAACACGAGCATTTTACGAACCGGGCACGGCGTCAGGTATGCCGGGTTAATATGCGGTAAAATTATTCACCAAATTTCGAGATATTTGCCATTTGAACTCGATAGACGTTGAAACGTGCTCTCACTGTTATCGCTTCTGTCTAGAAAAGCCTGATTTTAGCCAACTCGGCCTACGCGGCCTCGTCGGCTACGTATCAGGCGATATTCCGCGCGATTTCGCAGGATAATTGTTAACAGCAATTAACGGGCTGGTTACACTGATCACTTTAAACTAAACTGCAGTGAACCCCGCTAACTCGAATTCCCTTTTCAGTCATTTACTATCGGGCTAACTCGAACCCCCGCTATCTCGAACTATTTTTTATATCCTTTAATGGGAGTTCGAGTTAGCGGGATTCTACTGTACAACTAAGGCCAAGATAAAGGTTGTGGGAGGAGATGTTATTCTCGCTTCACATTGAACCCACAGGGCAGCTGTTTGTGGGTGAAAACGACACAAACAGGATGTAACAATGACGGTAGTTGAGGCCAAATCCGACAGGGCTGAATAACGTCTGCGCATGTGCGGGATGTCATAGCAATAGCAAATTTTTGGCCGCCATCTTGAAAGCGGAGATGGCCCTGGCGACGAGGATGATCCAACAACAACCAGATCGAACCAGTACCAGAGTTATGCACACAACTCTTTGCTACACGTAGCGGCATTCTTCATTACAAACCGATTTGAAAAAAACAAAAAAAAACTTTAGCTTCACGGGCCCGAAATGAAAAATAGGTTCCTCCCCCGCCCCTTTGTTCCCTGTAGAAAATTATTACACAACGGCACTTTTCGTGTTACTCATTTATTTCTCCAAAGGTTAATAGAGTCCCACATATTAAAATTTTCTTTTACAGTACATTCAGGGTCAAATGTAACTGCGGATTGCAAAGTGATTCTCCATTTCGTTCTAATCTTACGGGACGGTGTAGGCCTGAAAGACAGACAGAACAATTATAATGTAGATTTTTATTGGCAATTTACTAGCACAGGGTAGAAAAATATACGGAACAAATGAAACTGTAATCAAATGAAATTACCGTGCTGCGCGGCGTACTGGTTGCCACTTGACAAAGTTGTTGATTATTTTTTGACAATTTTTTAAAATCATTTTAACAACTGGTGTTCTGGTGTTTTTCAGTTTCATGTGACCTGGCCAACCAAAATGGTGGTGGGGTGGGGGGGGGGGGGGGGTGGAAGTTGTCAATTTCCATTTTCCCTTTCTGACAATTCCACAGTTTGTGCAGTTTGATTCACCAGTTGAAACGGGAGCCAACGACACTCGTGAACATATCCATTTAGTGTGAAGAGTGTATGTAGCCATGTTCGGACCTCATCGGAAATCGGATTACAATGAAGTATATGTAATAGGACTACATGTTGTCCAATTTGGAAATAATTGGATGAAAAAAATTCCGAGGCCTGCCAAAATTGGACGAGACTACAATTTGGCATAGCCTGCGTAGCAAGCGTTCCTGTACGAACGAAGAGCTTTTTCCGCGAGACTTTTTTGCTCTCGCCCCAATTTTCGCGCGGCCAGAATGCAGAAAAAGCTCTTCGATCGTGGAAAAAGCTCTTCGTTCGTACAGGAACGCTTGCTACGCAGGCTATGCCAAATTGTAGTCTCGTCCATTCATCTCCATCCATTCATCTCGTCCATTCGTCTTTCTATTCATGTCAATTTTTCGAATTTTCGTATGTAAACAAAAATGTGGAAAGTGAGTGACACGCGACTGTGACCATGGATCTTTTTACGATCCATGCTGTGACTAGTCACGTGGACAAGAGGGAACAAGAACCCTGAAGGGATTACAAGCGGCCGATTTCCCGGGGGGGGGGGGGGGGGGCACTCCCTTATTTTCGCTATATAGGAACGTGCAGCTGGACAGGGTATGGTTTTTGAGCATTTTGGTCTGGAACAGGGTATACCAAAAGGCATTTTTGGGTATCAGGGTATCAGTTTCCCAGGAGTTGACATGAAGATCGGTAATTGATACTCTGGCATAAGGTAGATGAAGTAGTCAGACGAAAAGAAACGCGTAGGAGTGTTAAAAAAGCGTTACAACTACAACTCGCAGTGCTGCTTAGTAGTTTAGCCTTTTGGGTTAGAAAGAAAATCGTTAAGAATCGTCCGGAATAGGGTATCTTTTTCAACATTTAGGGCCTGTTTACATGGAGGGAGGGTGACCCGGGAACTCGGGTCACCCTCCCTCCATGTAAACAGGCCCTTAGTCTGGAACAGGTTCGCAAAATTAGGGTTGTTATAGCCCAGTGGCACACCCCCACCCAAATTTTTTGGGAGAACCCCCCCGGGCCAATTTCACCTTGAGGGGAAAAAGAACAATGCACCCCTCCACCCCCTCGGTCAGTTTACTCTGAGGTTCTCCCGCCAAAATCTAAGAGTCAACTTCGAACCTACGTGACGAAAAACGTGACTGGGTGATGCAATATTTTGGCTAGCGTAAGTTTGAGCTTTAGGTCAAGTTTACTGTGTAGAAAACTTTAGCTAATGTCAATTGCATCATAATCAACAAGGGCACAGATGTGTTTTCGCTCAACGTGAAAATAAATTGTGAATGACATATATGCTGTGGGAATTGTGTAAGAAAAACTGTTATGTTTTTGGGACCGAGTTTTATCGTTCGTTTAATGAGGTAGGGCTAATAGCGACATGAAAAAAACCCGTCCATTTCTTGAAGCGGCTCGATGCCCATATAGGGCATCGGCCGCTTAATAAATTGAACAAAAATGATTGATTAGTTAAAATACAACTCAAATACGTGGCAGTTGATAAAACAGTTGTTTTTATCAATGATTATTTTGATAGCTCACTTCCGATTCAAACAACAAAAGGGAACTTTGTGACGAGCTCAAGAAAGATCACAGACAGTCCATTTTCAAGATGACTTGGTCCACTACTACTGATTAAAGAGTAATCTTGATTTCTATGATTCAACAAAGTTTATGTCGTGTGTGGTGCTTTTTTGAATTCGTTTCCATCCATATGTAAAGACTGAGATCAGGAAGCTACCGTATGTAAACATTTTCAATATTTTCCACAGGCAGTAGAGGATCAAAATTGGACTTTTTCGAGTTTCGATTTATATGCTTTATACGATGACCTTTGTGAGTCGATCTATTCGGCTTTATACGCGGTGTATTGCGTTACTACATTATTCGATCATTAAGTACCCGCTGGGACGACAAAGAGAAAACAATAACAAGATCGAATAACGCAGTAACGCAATTCGACTCCTCTGCTCCCTGTGTCATTTCAAGTCATCAAGTTTCATTTCTGCTGAAGTAAGAAAGACGACTTTTGTTTGTTATCCAACTACATTCTGAAAACTCTGCATCAGCACATACATGATCAGCTTCACAGATTAGTATTAAAAAGAATCACTGTTCTTATGCACATATTTTTGATTTCTCCACCGCAAGTATTTGAATTATTCATCTCTTGTAGGAAAAGACGATTAATAAGCTTATTCCTGACTTCATAGGTTAACTTTAAGATGCTCAGCTTCACAGATTAGTATTAAAAAATAATCACTTTTCTTATGCACACATTTTTGATTTCTAGACAGAAAGTATTTGAATTATTCATCTCTTGTAGGAAGAGTGTGAATGTTAAAACCTTTCACGACAAACGATTACTGATAAGCTTATTCCAGACTTCATAGGTTAAATTTAAGATTACTGTGTAGAAACTGAAATCTAAATGCCATCAACTAATGACAAATAGTCATTTGAAAACATACCTTAATTTATCTTAATACCACTAATCCAAGGACACTAATCACGTTTACAAAAACATATACCACTGGGTATCGTAACTGCGATCAGGAAGAGAAATCCCAATGCGGATTGCTTCATGCTCATAGCACAATACCTCTCAGTATTGCATCATCTTTACATGACCAGAGATTGCGTCATGTCACCCGTGGGATCGAATAACGAGAAAAGGTCACACAACACAATTTAGCACATTTTGCAACAACACTGCTGTTCGCTGCTGTGGGACATTTGTCTTTGCTTTTTCCAATGCGATTACTGTAATAAACTAAATACATCTACGCACTTACACGACACTACAGAAAGAATGTGGAAGAGAAATTCTCTACTGGCTAATTTTAGATCGAGATGCGATAACATCATGTCAACCGTGAAGAGGACTAAGGCTAGCGACATGGAAAAAAAAGCGGCTCGATGCCCATGATGCATCGGCCGCTTAAAAAATAAGACTTACCCATATTCCTTGCGCTGGGGTGGGAAAAGGACTGGGGTCAAATACAATATGGCGATTTGAGAGAGCGATTTTTCCAAAGATTTCTGTGTTTTGTTTCTGCTGTATTTGACATTTCACCATGACAATTGCCATTGGGTTTGAAGGGAGTGCAAACAAGCTAGGCATTGGCATTGTAAAAGATGGCGTTGTTCTCTCTAATGTGCGAACTACATACATTACCCCTCCGGGACAAGGTAAGCTTATGGTGCACGCGGGAAAAAACAACTTTAAATTTGAGTTTACTTGTAGTTAAGCTTACTCTTTCTCCATTTATATGAAGTCAACTACGCGATATTTCACCTTAGGTTTCTTGCCAAGAGATACGGCGAAACATCACCGAGAAAACATTATTGACATTTTGAGAAGGCAAGTCAAAGTGTCCCATAGCCTGTTCCAGCTCACTCTTTAACTTGAAATCTTTAAATTTCTTAAACTAAGAGCCAATTTCTCAATTCAAATCATAGGATAAGAGTTTAAATTTCTAACTCTTATCCTATGATTTGAATTGAGAAATTGGCTCTTAGTTTAAGAAATTTAAAGATTTCAAGTTAAGAGTGGCTCTCGGATAGTGGGGACGAAGCGAAAAAGTGAATGGCCGCGCGAAGGGAGTCTGGGAGAGAGGGCAGGGAAGGGCATTCCCTGCCCTCTCTCCCAGGCTCCTCTTCGCACGGCCGTTCACTTTTTCACTTCGTCCCCACTATACGAGAGCCTGGAACAGGTTAAGTGTCCCAATGCATGTAAATTATTGCATGTTTAATTTCTTGGCCAGGTTTGATGCATGACATGATGGCGATGTAAAGAAGTCGCTCCTTCCTTTCTTTAGACTACTTTGTGAAGTGAAAAGGGCCCTAAAAGTTTCGAGTCCAGTTATTATAATTAAGTGGAGAATATTTTTAGACATCTGGAAGAAGGGGTCAGGGTACAGTGTAAAGGCACATACCCACTACATATACCCACCACAGTCAAGCCTGTATTACAGCAAGGAACCCAAACGTCCTTAAACTGTGGCCACTTTCAATTAAATTCACATTCTTTCGTGCATGCATGCTATCCAATCAGAAGCTGAAAGATAGATATCCTCGGCTTCTGATTGGATAACATGCGTGCACGGAATAATGTGAATTAATTAAAAGTGGTCACACTTTTGGGTTCCTTGCTGTAAGTGGTCACCCTTGGGATATGGGTAGGTGATCACTAAGTACACTAGGTTGACTGTTTAATGCTAGTTCAGCCACCGGGGCAACTGGTTCATAGAAAAGAGGACTTTGATGTTGATCATGTAGATTCCAGATCATCCGTAGAACTTCCAGACTTATGTTTTGTATAGAGATTTTCAGTGAAATCTAATAAGCCATTTCCGACTTGCCTTTTGTCTCTTTTTCGAAACGAGTAGCTGTGATTAGGCAGGGTTTTGCTGTACCAATTTGGTAGTAGTTAGGCAATAACTTTTGAATCCACGTGGCAAAGCTCATGACCATGCATTTTTGTTTTAGATCTCTCAAAGAGGCTAATATAAAACCTGAGGAGATTGACTGTGTCTGCTACACCAAAGGTATTATAATAACTATTGCAGGTGTAATTCACATTATTACCAGCTACCCTAGACTGTTCACAGTCCCTATTTTCCCGTGTTGTTGTAGAGGTCGATCGTAGAGTTCGCGGGGCCGCCATCTTGGTTTCTCGTGGCGAGCGAAAGCTGGGGAGAGAACAAAATGCCTCCCCGCGCCCCGCTGCCCGTACCCAGGGGAGTTTTGTCCTCTTCCCAGTTTTCACTCGTCAAATAATCCAAGATGGCGGCTCCACGATCGATCGTGACAGTGCAACAATTTTCAGCGCAAAAAATAGAGGGACTGTTCACAGTCTACAGCTACCCATGCTGACTCACAATCCCTAGGAGATATACTGGGGAGATACAAATAGGTTATGGGTTTTCGACCTAGATTCATAAAAAGGGTATCGGTTTTTGACTTGATGTTGTCATAGACAGGGTACTTGGGTGCCCTTCATCAGTTACCAAGAAATATTTCCCCCGACATTTTCTGAAGTTCCCGGCTGCCGTCCGACCGTGCGTCCAACGAAAATGACAATGTTGACAGCAGATCACTGTCAGGAATCAAATGCTCAAATAAACACCGTCCTATAGTTTGTCTTCTTTTAATTTCATGTCATAAACAGGGTAGGGGAAGTGCAAAATTTTTGTCGGCACACCCCTACTCAAACTTGTGTTGAGTATTCCCCCTGGGGATTCTTGTATGCTGGGGAATACAGTGAGGGTGAAATCAACGTTAGTAATTTTTGCCTGTGGGTTTGTTTCAAGTTCCAAGA
Organism: Desmophyllum pertusum; assembly: GCA_029204205.1. Lineage (NCBI taxonomy): Eukaryota > Metazoa > Cnidaria > Anthozoa > Scleractinia > Caryophylliidae > Desmophyllum > Desmophyllum pertusum. The sequence continues at coordinate 20,784 of MU825533.1, read as the reverse complement.
AAAGACTAAAACTAACAACTTCTGGTCAATTAAATTAGTGGTAATGCTGTATATAACTAAGTTGAAGTATAAGACTTGACCAGTGTTATGTGCAATCTCTGAAAGCCTAATAAATGACTTTCATTTCAGGTCCTGGCATGGGAGCTCCTCTAGTGTCTGTAGCGATTGTTGCGCGGACAGTCGCCCAGCTTTGGAAGAAGCCTATTGTAGCTGTCAATTCATTGCATTGGACACATTGAGATGGGGCGCTTGTGACAGGTGCTGTCAATCCCACTGTCCTGTATGTGAGTGGTGGAAACACTCAAGTAATAGCATACTTACAGCGGCGTTACCGTATATTTGGAGAAACCATTGACATTGCTGTGGGCAATTGCCTGGATAGATTTGCAAGGGTCTTGAAGGTACTAGTGTTGCAAATTACAGTGGACCCCCACTTTACTTTGTTCGTCTCAACGAAAAGCTCATATATTTTCTCTTATATTAACCCGCTTAATACGGACACCGGTTAATACGGACAACGGACACTTTTCTGTGACCCGAGTGACACGCTCTCATACAAAGTTAACCTCGCTTTATGGACACTGGTTATCTGTGCACTGTATATTTTCATTTCTCATGATTATGTGCTAATTGTACCCTGTTAGAAAATGAAAGCTTGACGACAGGTTATTGCGATTTTATTACTAAAACAGTAGCACAATAGTGTGATGTGTTTGACAACTGTCTTTCTTCCGGTGTTTGACCGTTGTAGACCTTAAAGTGCCTATGAAACGAAATGGTTTTTTTTGAGAAATAAAGACATTTGGGTACCGAAATTTAAAAAATAGAGGTGGAATTCGTTAGAAAAGTGTAAAAAAGAAATTATATGGTCTCAAACATCCCAAATTTGCCGTAACTAAAGGGGACACATTTTTGGTAGACTGGGTACGAGTTAGTTCGCGTTATGACGTCACAGGGTTTGCACGAGGTTCGTACAAAGAACAAGCGGGCTTTTGACCTTTCCAAAGGATGTCAGAAAGCGATTCCAACTCCGCTAGTTCTCCACTGTATCTATTAACTTTTAAAAACTGGCGCGAGATATGTGCAAACCCTGTGACGTCATCAAATCAAAATGTCCCCGCGAGCAAATGTCTCCCACGACAGCGTGTCTTTGCGAAGGTCGAGGGGAAAAGTAAAAGTACGATGGAAAAAATTAACATTCAAAACATTATCAGTAATACCATAGGACTATTTTTGGCAACTTTTTCATTTCGTTTCATAGGCACTTTAAAGATCCTTAAAAAGTTCTCTGCTCACTGTGCTCACACAAAAGTTTCACTTCCTTGGCCTTTTACTGCAGTCATTGCTTGTATAGCCTTCTTCCTCTTTGATGTCTTTTGCCTGCTACATGTGTCCGTGACGTTTATTTTGAGAGCCCGCTTAATAAGGTCACCCGGTTAATATGGACACTTTAGCGTGTCCCCTTGGTGTCCGTATTAACCGGGTTCCACTCTATTTCAGTTTATTTTTGCATGATTCATTTCATTTCTGCATGTAGGTTGTATTTTGTAGTTGTTTTTCAATTACCGGTAAATATTTTAATAAATTTAAATATATCTTTCAGCTTTCAAATGATCCAAGCCCTGGCTATAACATAGAACAAATGGCTAAAAGGTGAACTTCTGTTGAGTTAGGTTTCATTTTTAAACCTCCAGTGGGTAATTAATCATTCTTAAATATTGTTTTTCTAGGGGAAAGAAACTTATTGACCTGCCATATACAGTAAAAGGAATGGATGTATCATTTTCAGGGATTTTGTCATACATTGAAGTAAGTTTACTTTTACAGTGAAGATGACGCTACCGTTGCCACTTGACAGTTTTTGATTAATTTTTGACATCGTTTTGACAACTTTTGATGGGTTCCGTTTTGTGGCACCACATTTGAACTAGAATACAAACTAAAACCATTCAAATTTCACGACTCCGCCTCCAACACTCCTTGGATTTTGATTGGTCAAGTCATGATCAAACGGAACCCATCCAAAAAGTCGTCAAAATGTTGTCAAAAAGATGTCAAAAATTAATCAAAAACTTTGTCGAGTGGCAATGGTAGCGTCATCTACTGGTATTTGATGTTTTTTTTCCAGCCACTTCTGTTAGCCGATTCTGTCATCTAGGGTCCATCACATAGAGATAACAATTTCTCAAACTCATATTTAATAATTCATCAGGTTAAAACAACGGAAATCATAAACCGTGTCGGAGGTTTGGATACTCGGTCTTAATTAGCATAGATTTTTACGATTTTATTTCTCCGTTTCCTCCTTCGTTTTTGTTTTGATTGAGAAGATATATCAAAACACTCGAGCCAGTGTTTCATTGGCTATCCAAACACCTGGAATTTCGTCAAAAATACTCCTCTGTGTGTCATATTTTCAACTCTCTTCTCTGTGTTTGGAGGATATCCCAATGAAAACACTGTCTCTCGTGTTTGATATATTACTTCCAAAACAGGTAATAAAAGTGCTTTAAAAGACCAGGCAAGCACATGGCTACTTAACCCAACCTTTGAGCCTTATGTCAGGCTGCAAAGATCTGCAACTTCATTTTGTCGTAAACAGAAGTGGGTGTCCAGTGAGCTGGTGTCTTTAGAAATTTTTGAAAATGTTAAAGCATCTTTGTTGCATAATTTTTTGTCAGGATTTTATTTAAAAAAAAAGCTTGTATCAAAGACCCTAGCCAGAGACTGACACCAGCTGTGAGGAACAATAGGATTGCTTGGAGACTAGTAGTTAGATGAAGTAATGCTGTTGACAGAAGTTTTAAACTGTATTGCTGTTACTTTCAAGAAAAGGTTTAATACAGTAAAAACCCGCAAGTAAGAACCTGCATTTTCCCAAGTTAGCCTAAACAGGTTCTTACATAAATGGTAATTAGCACAAATTTAGGCTATTTAGGTTCTTAAATAGGTTCTTATTTTCTGAAGAAAAAAATTACATTGTAGCTAATAGAATTTAATGGTATTCAGCTTATTCCTTATATAAAATCTGCATACCAAGTATTTATGTAAAAATGACTATAATTGACGCAGTGTACACAATTTTTTATATAGATTTTTAGAAAATAAGAACCTGTTTCAAATTTTAGGCTAAACAGGTTCTTGTATAGAGGGGATCTAACTGGAAAATTTTAGCCTAACAGGTTCTTAAAAACTAGGTTCTTACTTGCGGGTTTTTACTGTATTAATAATAGTAGTCTGTGTGATTACAAATCATACAATTTGGTTTACTTAGTCTGTAGTATTTCATGACTAGTTATTAAGAGAGCGTCTCCACAAGAATCAAACAAAATCGGAAAATAGCGGCAAAAATGTGAAAACTCAAAATCGCTCAAACTTTGGCTTTTAGTAGTCCATATTGAGTCATTCATTGCTATGTGGTTCTTTTGTCAAATAATTTATTGTTTCGGCAGAAAATGACGAAAATCAATTTCAGGGCTCCATACGAGAAAATTTGGCTTGAAAATTAGCCATTTTTAAGGCAAACCGCTTGCCTTAACTATTAATCCAGAAGACATCCACTTGATATCAGCGTATTCTACGACTATTCCAGGTTCTATTTTAGAATTTCCATAAAGATTGAAAAACTTATGACACTGAGAGAGGCCTGAAAAAAATCCCCCTGTTTCTCTATGGTAATTACTAGCTAGATTGAAAAAAATATTTACCCTACTACCTTTATCACAAATCAAATGAAATTTAGGAATTACACTAAGGAGGAAATGGCCTTTTAACTGATATAATTTTTTTTCTGGGGAAATTATATTGCGCTCTGTGGGAGAGCGGTCAAAATGGCCGAAAAATGATATACGTGACTAGTGGATTGCGTGACATACCGTGACCGTAGCACATATTTCAGTGCTGCTTTAGTCAAAGAAATGGTAAAATCCAAATTCCTACCTTGGGATATTAAAAAAAACACTTTCTTTTGAGAATCTCAGTATTTTTCGTACATCATTGATGCTTCCCACGATGATGTGACGTAAGAAAATGGTTGATTTCACTGTGTGAATTGTACTTTGGCTTATAAAAAATTATCTGATATCCACGCTATTTGAACGTAATCTTGTGTAATCCTGTTGTTTTTCTCAGCTAAACACTTCTCCGGTTGGGTGCTAATTTACATATCATATGTGTTACAAGAGGGTTACCAACTTTAAATGTATAAATACTAGGGTGGATCGAAGGGGTGGGGTCAAGGGTTTCTTGGACCCCCTTTTCCATGATGGTAGATACTTTAAGGATAAACAAATTACATTACTTTACGCGTTTTGACACCTAGCGGGAATTGTATCTATTTCTACATTTACGTATAATATAATTTCTTTTTCATCCATACTGTTGTCAGAACTTACTCATTTAACATGTGACAATAAAGACTGTTATTTGTTATCTGTAACATCTTTGAGTACCAACTAAATTAACACTATTCTGCCTGGGCTTTGTTTTTTGTTCATGAGCCAGAGGGAGGGGCAGAATGTGCTCCCCCCCCCAATGTATCTTCCTAAGTATTTATGCAAAAGAAATGAAACTTATATGGTGTGTAAAGCATCCACAAATGTTTATTTTGGTAACAGTCGCGTGTCAATCACGACGTCGTATCACGCCAAATTGACGTCAAACGTTTAAAAAATCCGCCATCTTGGATCCGCCATCTTGGATCCGCCATCTTGGATTGCTAAATCTTTCGGAAATGTCAGAAAATCTCCAAATTTGATTTGAAAAAAATCAAGAAAAATAAAAGGATGCAGAAACTGTAAAGATTTTGGAAGACACTGTTAATAAAAAGCGAAAATCACATAAAACCCGAAAAAATTAGATGAAAAAACACCTAATTTGAATAAAACGACCTGTCAAAAATTGGTTGCTATGGAAATGTCAAGTCACGTGATCAAAAAATTGATGCACCAAAATGTTCCCAGATAATTTTTAGGAAAAGTCACAAGGTATGGCTACACTTTCCTTTAAGTAATAAAGGTTTTAAATCAGCGTGGGCACTTTCTGCCTCCCCCCCTGGCAGAATAGGGTTAAACTAATTTAAATACCCTATTGGAAAACTATCTTTGAAAAGCGCCGGCTTACTAAGCTTGTCTCTCAGGAAAGTTTATATAGTCAGATTTTTCGTATAGTCATCGATACTTTTTAGAGTTAGATATGATATGTAACTTTATATTTTTGGAATATTTCTTCTTTCCTTTTTAAATTATAAATATTTTAGACTATTTTATAAGAACAATTATTTATCTACATATTTTATATTATTTACTGCATCGCACATAGGTTTACACTAGCTGTGATTCTTTTTCACAGCTGATCTATACTGCAGTATAAGTAAATATTTTATTATTATTATTACTAATTTGCTGGCTCGCGAGAAAATCGCCATAGCTGTACGCGAATAATCTCTCCCCGAGTCCCCGTTGCTATCTTTCGCAATCCTCATCGCTTTAGAGACGTCGGTCGATCGTCCCTCTTCCGGTTCTCTCTCCAATTTGAAACTTGGCATTTAGGTACTGTTTTTATTTTTCGGTAAATTCAAAGCTTTCATGACTGTGTCGATATCAGTGCCCATCCCATCGTGAGAGTAGGTGTGGTTGGTAGTGATGATCTACTTCCCTCTACATGTATCACTGTTGGAGCTTTGCTTGCGCCACAGTTCAGTTTAGTCGAGTAGTCTAACATGGCCTTGTCATAGAGCATTTTGTGCGCAAATATAGAAATAGATACAATTCCCGATAGGTGTCAAAACGCGTAAAGCAATTTAATTTGTTTATCCTTTAAGTATCTACCATCATGGAAAAGGGGGTCCAGAAACCCTTGACCCCACCCCCTAGATCCACCCTAGTATTTATACATTTAAAGTTGGTAACCCTCTTGTAGCACATGTGATATGCAAATTAGCACCCAACCGGGGACGTGTTTAGCTGAGAATGAATGTTAGAAAAACAACAAGATTACACAAGATTAAGTTCAAATAGCGTGGATATCAGATAATTTATTATAAGCCAAAGTACAATTCACACAGTGAAATCAACCATTTTCTTACGTCACATCATCGTGGGAAGCATCAATGATGTACGAAAAATACTGAGATTCTAAAAGAAAGTGTTTTTTTAATATCCCCAATGCAGGAATTTGGATTTTACCATTTCTTTGACTAAAGCAGCACTGAAATATGTGCTACGGTCACGGTATGTCACGCAATCTACTAGTCATATATATCATTTTTCGGCCATTTTGACTGCTCTCTCACAGAGCGCAATATAATTTCCCCAGAATAAAGATTATATCAGTTGAAAGGCCATTTCCTTCTTAGTGTAATTCCTAAATTTCATTTGATTTGTGATAAAGGTAGTAGGGTAAATAATTTTTTCAATCTAGCTAGTAATTACCATAGAGAAACAGGGGGATTTTTTTCAGGCCTCTCTCAGTGTCATAAGTTTTTCAATCTTTATGGAAATTCTAAAATAGAACCTGGAATAGTCGTAGAATACGCTGATATCAAGTGGATGTCTTCTGGATTAATAGTTAAGGCAAGCGGTTTGCTTAAAAATGGCTAATTTTCAAGCCAAATTTTCTTATATCGAGCCCTGAAATTGATTTTCGTCATTTTTTGCCGAAACAAAAATATATTTCACAAACGAACCACATAGCGATGAATAACTCAATATGAACTACTAAAAGCCAAAGTTTTGAGCGATTTTGAAATTTTGAAGTTTGCCGGTCAAAGTTCGATTTTTCTGGAGATGCTCTCTTAATAGTTCTATTTGGTTATTAGAGTATGGCAGCTAAACTACTCACCTCAGGAGAGTGTACACCAGAAGATTTGTGCTTTTCCCTTCAGGTGAGAAGTACAAATAAATAAACAAAAAAGGAGACCCCACTGAAGCCAAAGAATAAACAACAACAACAACAAAGTGAACATAAAAACATGTTTACCTAAATATCACTTTCTAAACATTTGGGTTCTTTAGGATTGTGATCACTATTTTATTACTTACTCAAATTCTCCTTTGTCTGTCTGCCATTTGATACAATATACATGTATAATTATGGATATTTACATAAAAAATGATGATGGACCTTATTTTTGTTTGGCTGACAGAAATCTGAAAACTTGGTCACTATTATTATCCTTACCTAATAACTTGATATTAACAAAGACTTAATCATGCGATCATGATTTTGTTTCTATTGAACTTGGCATCTTACATTCATTGTACATGTAGCCTCTTACATTACATTCATTGTACATGTAGCCTCTTGTAGAAGGCCAATACGTTGCTGTCATATGAGACTCCTCCTCCTCCTCCTTGACAACTAAGGCATCATGATGCCAGTAGTGCAAGTGCACCCCTCCATTTTGATCTGTCCGCCGCTAAGGTTTCTACCACCTCCTAATAAATTATTGATACCTGCCGCAGCTAGATCACATGAAATGACATCACGCCATCTAGTGTGGCATCTGCCTTTCCGGTGCTTTCCCCAGATGTCCTCTGGGCGCCACATCATAGGAGACAAACTGTCATAATTATATTTAATGTACTGTTAAGTAGTGTTTTTCAAGGGATGAATTTCTGAAATCTTAATGTCTTGTTACTCATTTCTCCTCAGGAAACAGTTTTTGCCATGTTGATTGAAACAACAGGTAATACTATTGCTTGTTATTTCAGGTTTATTGATTTTGTTTGTCTTAGCCTGCGTAGCTGGCGGTTTCGTTGGCGTGTAAGCGAGCCACAAGAGGAATGGGGTGGAGGACGTGAGAAACCACCCACTCACTCCCTTCAGCCCATTCCTTCTCGCGGTTTTGCCAGTCACAATTTTTTCCATTGCATGCCAATGAAAACCGCCAGCTATGCAGTCTATGTTTGCCTTATAAACAGAACTTGGTCTACAAACTTTCACTTACTGTTTAATTTTATGGGCAACTATTAGTAAACATAATCCAGTTTAATATCTACTCTCCATGAATTTCTTGATTGTTGCAAGTTTTGAAAAAGATTGCATCAAATATTTGATGAAACACATAGTAATATGAAGTAAAATCACAATAATATTTTAGGGCTTGCTAAATCCAAATATTATAAATACTTTTTCAGAAGTTACTTAGACCGGCGTCGACAAAACCTGGATCGGATCGCGGACCGGATCACGGATCGGATCACGGACCGGATCACGGACCGGATCACGGATCGGATCAACAAAAAAATACAAAAACAAATAAAGAAAACAAATAAAGAAATAAAACAAATACATACATACATAAACTTGTGAAAAACAAAACATATTAATGAAAATAAAGAACGTCTGCGTAACATATATTGGAGCTCAGGCCACGCTGAAAATGATTTCCCGTCAAAACCCATGTTTACTATTGCAAAGTACTTTCACTGCCGTGTCGAGCATCTAGTGTCGCCATGCATGGACGAAGTTGCGAGTTACACATCATTTTATTGTCAGTTTTTAGTATCCAAGTAACCGTCGCAGTTGTAAGAATTCTCGCTCGAGGCTTTTGTTTAGATGCTTTCGTAGATGTCTGTTTAGCGAGGTTAAAGTTTACCAAGATGTCATCCAATAAAGCTTGTTTTGGCTCAGTTCTATTTAAGTATTGGTCCATGCGTAAAGGTCGTCTATCGAGAGTTTATAAAGAAGTGTATTAAGAGTTGCTTGAGGCGCAGCCAAGAGACAGTCGATCGATTGAAAATCGGCTTGCTCGCGTGCGGCCTGAAAATTGAAGCCGCAGAAAACAAACTGAAAGGAAACAAGCCACATCACTACAGTTTTGACATCCTCAAACGTTATCGTTACTACCCCAAATAACCACCCTAGTGAATCAAGTTAATTTTCAAGTAAAAACCGTGAAATAAATGACTTTTTTCTTCCTCGATAAGCGAAGTGGATATGTTCCCTCGGTGGTCCGCATTGATACCCATTGATGTTACGATCTGTACACACGGCTGTCGCAACTGCTTATTTCCAGGCTTCAGAAAAACTTTTAGAGTCAAAATATTTTGTCATTTTTCTTATTTAGTCATTCGAAAGAAATTCGTCTTTGACTTACATCAAAATTTCTTGAATTGCTTCGCACGAGGAAGAAATGTTGACGCCATACAGATTCCAACGCTCGTGCTACTGAATTTTGCCGGCTATGTCATTGGTAGAGATAACATTTCGGTAACATTTCGTCGAATTGCTAGTTGACTTCGACTGGGTAGATTTGAAAATAGCCTTAGGAAGTCTACTGGAAGTGCGCGGACAAAACTCCAGAGTTCTCAAATTTATGGCTCTCCCCACAGTCCCACTTCGCTCATATCATTTGAGTTTACAAAATCCACCGTCTTTTTCGTATGTTCTCGACCATCGCTTTAAAATGCATGGTATAGTATACCTTTGTCTAAATCTGGCGTGCTGCTTCAACGCCCAATAACGCACCTGGAAGGCGTTTCTACGCACTTTTCGAATGTGTATCGCATCTTTCTGAAGTAAATGAGTGGACGCGAAGGATCGAACGTTCCCGGGTAGACGTCACACAGCCGCTATAACTGTCGAAAAATCGAAAATCGAAAAATTTCTTCGCATTTAAGTTTCAAATTATAAGTAAATTTATTTAAATGAATAAAAAATTTTGGGGTTTGGGGCACTTTAATGTTCCAAACTTATCTTTAAAAAGTATAGTATCCCAGGAAAAAGATATTGTTTCACATCATCAGGTTTTTGGTGTATTTCATATTCGTTTATGGTAGATTCAATTTTATATTAACGATTATTGCAAAAACGTTCGGTTCACAGTAGTTACTTTAATGTAGTCCGCCCAGTAGCGCCACTGTGCTTCACCACCGAAAGCTATTGTTCCACTGTTGAGCGCTTTATTTCGGAGTGCACGGTTTTTCTCGATCTAATAAAACTTTTGTTTTTCACTTTTATTTATTTGTTTATTTATTTGTTTTTTGTTTTTCTATTTTTTTTTGTTGATCCGAACCATGATCCGATCCGTGATCCGATCCGAGATCCGGTCCGTGATCCGATCCGTGATCCGATCCGTGATCCGGTCCGTGATCCGGTCCGCGATCCGGTCCGTGATCCGATCCAGGTTTTGTCGACGCCGTTACTTAGACCCTGTTCATAACATACCAGGTAACATAACATATTACACTTTTGTTTTGTTTTTTAGAAAGAGCAATGGCTCACTGTGGATCTAGCGAGGTTCTTATTGTTGGTGGTGTGGGATGTAAGTGATTTTTTAATGATATTATGTTTTTACATGTATTTTCTTGCAACTACATGTAGCCAGTCTGATTACAGCAAGGAGCCCAAAAGTGTGACCACGTTCATTCTTTCCTGCGTGCAGACTAGCCAATCGAAGCTGAGGGGAAAGCTTCCCTTGGCTTCTGATTTGATGATCTGCGCACATGAAAGAATATGAATTTATTAAAAGTGGACATACCTTGCTGTAAGAAAAGCTTTGCATGCCAAAAATTCACAATTTACATTCTTTTCTGAGCAATAATATATGACACTATTGGAGCATTGGTCAATACAGACTATTGGTGACCTTTAAAACATCATGTACTAGACAGTAAAATTTGTCAAATATGACATTCACAGTCAACTCCTAAAATTCCCATGGTTTTGAGTTCATAACCTTCTTTGTCAATGCACGGTTGCTATAAGCATTTCCAGTTTTATAAACACAGTGCAACTTGCTTACAAAAAGTCACGTAATTCTGATGTTCATTGTGTACCTGACAAAGTTCACTCAGTATCTTAATATTGGTGAAATGGCTGGTTCCACAAGGTTTGAAGCCAGCAACACTAAGGCAATTTTGAATCGCTTGTGAAAATTGCCATCACAGTAGTGAGCACACCTGGCGATTTTCGTCAATCGCCATAATGAGCAATAAAATCACCTAGTGTGTCACTCAGGCTCTAGAGAACTTTATCAAACAATACAAATCTCATTAAAAGAAGCTTGTAATTAAGTGGTGTATTTTAAAAATGATTATGTAACGACATAAGCTCTTTCAATGAGCACCTGATGCTCTTAGAGCAAATGTTGAGATCAAAATTAATATTGTTTACATAAAAAAGTGATGCCATCCCACAATTTTAAAATATTGTTACCAAAATGAAGAATAATTTTTTTATCATACATTTGTTTTATTCTGTTTGTAATAGGCAATAAGAGATTACAAGAAATGATGGGTAAGCACAACAGTTTGAACAGCAGCAAGTATTTTGTATTTTTGACAGTTTTTCTGTATGTCATATTAAATAAGATATGGTGTGTACCTTGGTCAGATAATCCCAGCGAAAGGTGCTCTAACAGCTGCATTCTCTTTGTGTTTCAAAACATTATTTGGGTTTTATGTAATATTATTAATATACAGATGGTCAGTTTAATTCATATGTCTAACTTATTTGGCGTATTATGCATCCTTAAAACATATACACAAGTTTGACATGATTATCAATGTATGAATGTTAATTCCCCTTACCGATTAAACAGATCATGCAGAAAAGTTTTCAAGTCATGCTTTGGATAGTTATAAATCTCTTACTTGATTATTTCTTTCATATTCTTATCACCTATTTGTTTTACAATGTTTTGGCATTGTAATCAGGAATTTATATTGATTATATATATTATTATTGCCAACTATGTAGAATTAAATTGTTGTAAATGTTTTATCTTGTTGGATGCTTCAGGTGTTATGGCTAAAGAGAGGGGAGCCAAACTTTATGCTACTGATGAAAGGTAATGTCTTGGATTATGTACACGATAAGATAAGTTGTCAATAAAAATTGACACACTGACAGCTGTCGGCTTAAGGTTTCTCTCCCTCACCAGAAGGCACAAAAGGCTGTCACGCTGTCTGACCAACCCGCCCTGTTCTGTGCCGCCACTTTGGCCACATTCCAGCTCATCCACCCTACCATGTTCCACTCGTTCACGACGGTCCTTCTCCAAGTCATCTTCAGTCTCCCTCTCAGCCTTCAACTCTCTGGTGTCCACCCTAGCACAGTCATGCAGTTGTTACAGACAGCTATTGCTAAATGTTTATTGCTTTTGTTTTGTTTGAGAGTGGATCAATTTTAACCAGACATTTTTTATCCCCAGATTTTGTATAGACAATGGGGCAATGATAGCACAAGCTGGCTGGGAAATGTTCCGATCAGGGTGTGTCACCCCCCTGGAGGAATCCACTTGCACACAGAGGTACTAACACTGCAACGCTACATATTTCATACATGCAGATCAACAAGAGCTGTTTCACACACTTTATCCAATTAAAAAGCAAACAAACAAACAAAATTGATTCTTTCCTATGAAAAAAATACCAAACTCGCAAAGAGATCGCAAGATTTTGTGCACAATGGCAAAGATGGTGTGAAACCCATAAAACCCAGTTGATGTAAAAGACCAGCTGGTAGCAAGCACTACTTAACAATAATTTTATTTATTAGATTATTCGCTCTCAATTTCTATGATGTGATAGTTGATTCGGCCTACAGCCTCATCAACTATCACATCATAGAAATCTCGAGCTCATAATCTAATTGAAGGACGTGGTGGAAAAACAGAATTACGACAATATAATTCTATTGTCGTAATGCTGTTTTTCCACCACGCCCTTCAATTGTTTTAGTAAAAATCATAACAATTGTCTAGCATTAACTCTAAATCTTCTTCCGAAACTTCGGAGAAACGAGAAGAAACCGCAATTTTGTAGACGACCTCCAGCCACTGCACACTAATGGCTGATAGTGTACGAGTAGCTCAGCCAATCAGATTGTCTCATTTGCATTAGTACACTAGTGGAGTTTTACTAATACAATTTAGCTTATTTATTGAAGACTCCTGTTAACTTAGCACACTCAGATTTCTTGCCGCCCTCATGTCACACTTCTGAGATTCCATCCGAAAAATTCCTTACTGAGATCCATGTTTGTCTCGGATTGGTTATTTCTTGCACACGGAAATTCAAAACTGAGGAACAGCCGATCTAATACACTATACAGATCTCTGTAGAGCTACGTCATCAGTATGGAATTTTTCAAGTCGAATCTTAGGTGTCTGCTTAGTACAGGAAGAATTGAGTGTTTTGAAGAGAAACGTCTGTTTGCTCAGGTTAATCTTCTATCTAGTAGTGGAATGAATAAGTTTAACCATTCATAAAATGAATGCTACCAAACAGTAAATAAAATGTACAGTGTACGTTGGAACTCTTAGAAGTGAAAGGTGTTACAGTCAAAAACAGCTGAAGCGACTTCTGCTTAAATAATTACCAATGCTTTCATTAATGCAATATTGCTTTGGTCATTATTTAGGCAGAACGCTTCAGCTGGTTTGACTATAAGGTTGTACATGTATGTTGGTGAAAACCCTTTTAAGAGTCTATGTTAAAGCGGTTTTATTAATTCTTTAACATGGCAGATATAGAACAGATGAAGTTGAAGTAACTTGGAGAAGTGACAGCTGATACAAGGTGAAACATATGACAGCATTGTACAGCCATTTTAATATATCAGTGTCAAGAAGCTGAGTAAACACTACAAGCACGTTTCTTAATGGATAATAGCTGAAACAGTGAACTCAGCTCAAGATTCAAAACATCTATTAGTCAACAAAAGAGAAGTGACCGTTTCACAGTGAATATAGGCTCGATTACCAGCCGCTGTTTGGTAACACAAGCCCATTTTCTTCCCCCGAAGGCATGGCTGGACACATGTTCTAGGTACTGTATACGTACTCCACCAACGAGAAACGTGCCTGCCCGAATCGACCAGGCGACATGTCTCTTCTTGAGGAGGAACGAAGACCGGACTCAAGAGAGTGGCGTAATTCGAGCCTATAGCGAGTAGTGTCAGCCAAATACTTGTTCACTGAACAGTTACATTGCAAAATTTGTAAACTGGCAAAAAGGTATATACAAATTTGAGTTATTTTGTTAGGGTAGGTATACAGTGTAGGTAGGTATTTGCAGACAACTATCTCTGGCAATAACAGGTAGGGACTCACAGTTATGAAGAAACCTTTCTAATGTGTATGAAGCTGTAAGATTGCTGTAGTTGCGATATACATGTACATGACTTGTTCATATGTCATTTCTATATAGTTTAGGTAATGAAATTTTCAGAAATTTAATTAATGTGTTTTCTTTACTTTGAATTAGTTTTTAAAATCTTTGTTTCAAAAATGTTCCTAAACAATAAACATTTGGTTACCATAAGCACAATGAAATCTAGACTGAAGTTAGATTAGTCAGAGTGTTCTAGATACTAATCTCTGAAAATATACAGTTACCTCAAATAAATTTTATTGTTTTTCATTTCGTAATGGTCTTGGTTTACCATCTTGAAATGGAGTTTGAAGTCCAGGGGGTACTCCGGATTTAAAGTGAGGGGGAGGTGCAAATGGGGACGTAAATCAAAACCTAAAAAAATCCCTAGGGATTGAAGCAAAACCCCTTGAACCAAAATCCCATGCTGAAGTTTCGAACCTTAAAAATACCCACTCCCAGAACTGAGAAGGGATTAATGATAATAATAATAATAATAATAATTAAAATTTATATAGCGCAATTTCATATCATGATCAAATGCATGATAATAACGAAGAACAAACAATACAAATTAAATGTTCATGTAACTATGGTAACAATATTACAGTAACAAATCTTCCCATTTTCTTTAATACCCCAAAAAGTCCTTCACACCTCCCTGTCACTTTAAATCCGGAGTATCCCCTCAGGGAGGAGCGCTTATTAGAGAGAGGGGGCTTAAAAAGAGAAAGAATCTGAAAAGTCATAAAATTCTGATCCAACCAAAAACCTTCCGTGGTAGGGGTATTTTGACTAGTATACACCTGCCCAGTAAACCACATGAAAATTGTGGTAAAAAAGATTTTTAAATCAAATACCAAACTCTCCTTGCATTTTCCCACATCCCATTTGGTTGCTGTGCTGGTAAAACATGGTAGACTGCTTTCACTTTATAGTTACTGTAATAATTTGTTCCCAAAAGGTTACCTTCACACTGCTTATATTTAGAAATCAAGTTGAACATATTTTCATGGGTTTATAGCAAATTACTCCATTTTAAAGAGGTCTTTGCGTGTTCTCTCGTGTTTCATCTGATTTCCAAACACTGAGAAGAATGTTGAAAATACGATGTGTAGTGGAGTATTTTTGATGAAATTTGAGGTGTTTGGAAATCAGATGAAATACTGTCTCAAGTGTTTTGATTTATCTTTTCAAATAATAATTATAATGAAAAAAAACTAAGGAGTAAACGGAGAAATGAAATCAGTCATTAAAAATTTATGTACAAAATTATTAGCATAAATTTTGTGTATACTAGTCAATTTTTTTGGATACCTAAGACCAGGTCATGGTTTCCTTTGTGATAACCTGATTAATTATTTTATTAATGAGTTTGAAGAATATACATTGAAGGAAATAAATCATACATTATACCCTACGTAAACTGTAGTGGAAAAACAAAGGAGCATAAGATATTTGCAGTCGTACATCAGTTGAATAAAGAAAGCATGAACATCCTATTCATCACTTGACGAGTATAAAGAGAATATGGAATATTGACCAGCTCCCAGTGGCTTCATAGTTCAGTGGAAGAGCATTGAACAAGAATCACAAAGGTCATGGGTTCAAATCCCATTTAGCCTAGCCTGCGAGCAGGCTCTCTTGTTTTGGGATTCGCCCAATGAGCACGATCGTGGCCTAGTGACTTTCTACTCATCGTGCGAATCCCAAAACAAGAGAGGTGAATTTTTGCAGACTTCCTTTGTAACTGCTCAAGTTGATATATAACTGCAAAAATCTCATTAGTTTTCCACGTGTTAACTCATAATAAAAGAAAGGTACAGTTTCACACGATGACAACAAGTCCATCATTTTCCATCTAATTTTATTCAGAAGTAAACTTCATTCTAAATTTTTTAAAATTACTTGTCAATGCATAACATACCACGCATTCTTATAGAAGTACCCATAGTTGGGATAATTTTTTAGGTGATTAGTTTCTGTATTTTTGTGACCTGCACATCTTGCATTGTAGTGTATTTTTTAGAAGAAATTTTATTAGGCTGCTGATCACTGCTCGGTTTCAAAGGTTTAAAATTTAAACTGTTATTGTTATGCATGTAAAGAATACTATCCTGCAGACTGTGGTTCCCAGGAAGATACTCAAGGTCAAAAAGAGATGGGGAAGTTCTTAATTTATGAAGGTGTGATTTAATCCCCCCCCCCCCCCCCCCCCCCCCCCTAGGATGAAGGACTCTCCCCCAAAATACTGGACGTCCAGTATTGTTTCGGATCAAAGCTGATTAACGGCTAATCCTGGATATTAAAAGTTAACCAAGGGTTTTCAATTCGAAGAGTTTGCAGATTACTTCAAAACTGAAGGACAAAACAATATAAACAACCAAGTCATAATTCACGTCCTAAACCTGGTTTAGCTTTATGAAGAAACCGTCCTCTGGGAAGACATATTTACGGCACCCCCACAAAATATCTCTCCAATTCTCATACCCAAATTTTAATCACTTCGCAACATCCGCTATCACTTTTTATCATCGGAGTACCCACCTGGAGTGTGGACTTTCTAATTGATCTGAAAATCTTTTGTGTAAAAAGAATACACTTGCCGGCCATGTACAACATGCAAAAACTCTCACTTTTCCTATTTCTCTCAGAAAAAATTATTGGACAACAGCCTTGAGAAAAGGTAAACTAATGATTCTGCCAAACGTCGCCTTACTTACTCATTCACTTTATTTTGTGGCACACTATATCAAAACATATTTAACTATTTTTCTTGCATAAACAAGTATGAACTATTCAAAAAGGATTTTAAATTTATAAGGTCTTGGTAAATTCTCTTACTCTGAATAATCGGCACCCAAAAATGAAGTAAAAACTGAGAATTCTTAAAATGTCATTGTATCTGGTCTTGCACATAAAACAAAGAATAACTTTGGGTAGTTCATTATTATTTTTTTGATATTACCTGTAGTTTATGGAAAACACTAAAATAAATAACTTAAGATTCTCTTAAGCCCACCCATAGTGTGACTGCCTGTTTAAAGCTCAAATTTGAAAGTGATTTTAACAATAACGCCCTTTCCAGTGTCGGTGTATAAATTCTGTGATAAGGCCCCCAAACCCCCCAACCCCCCCACCCTCCGCCCCCCCCCACCAAATATCCCTACGGTGCAAGAAATTCTATGACTCCGATAATACGAGCCCTCTCGCATCTGAATATAGGACCATGGGCTTCGCTATTTGAAAGAACAAATTTCTTCCAAGTTATTTTAAGCCCCTGTACTGTAGTTTTGTATTTTATGGTCATCAATAGTGTCGTCAGAGAATTTTGGGGAATGTTTATTTATTTGATGACAAGTAGAGTTAAAGGGAGCTATGTCACAACATTCTTAACCCATTTTTCTGATGAACAAAAGTACTTGTCGAATTGCAAGGGAAACCCTCACAAATATATAGTTTTACTAAGGTTAGAAAAACAGCCCAAGAAGTAATAATAAACAGAAAAGGAACAAGGATGGTTAAGATTGGGGAAGATTGAAATTTGATTGCGATATGGACGGAACTTGAACAAACTTCGGCCGCAAATATCTTTATCAAGATGCGCCATCCGTGTGGATGTAGCTACCTTAAGTATTTGGGCAAGTTATTCTTTACGTGAACGTACCACGCTGGAAATAGGCCACCAAAAAAGGGTTTTGAACCAAAAGAAGCCCAGGGATTATTATCAGAATTTTTACGGTTTATCTATTCGAAAGGGAGAGTTAGGGAGATGATAGTTGTTGGGGATCGAAGGATATTATCATATTGAATATTCACAAGTGTCTACATCAAAGAGATAATGAAACTTCCAACTTCCATGAAAAACCATAAATTGTTTCCGCTGTTTTGGGCTGTTATATTACAAGCACTTAAAAAGTTTTATGTTGCTGAGTCATGAAATCAACTCTTACACTACTACGCACTAATAAAATTGTATCTTACAAAATAAGTCAATTCATTATTGATTTCAATCAATAATATAATTATTATTGATTTCAAATCAATAATAAAAGCACGTATAAAATAAACAGGAAAGCAAGAAAAAATGCTTGTGAGAAATTGCTCTTGAAAACCAGTTTCTTAGAATAAAAATAATATTGTTTAATTAACTACACCAGCTTACAATAATATTTTCTTCAGATAATGGTAAAACCTACTCTGGGGTGGGGTGTGGGGGGGGGGGGGGGGGTGGGGGGGGTGGTTCGTTTTGATAGTTCGTCCGCGTGAAATGAAATTTTGAATGTGACACCTGACGGCTTCTAGATGAGAGACATTTGATGGTTCTCAGAGTACAACCTATGTTCAACAATTACGAGACTTGAGGAAATTTCTGTTGGATTCATTGTCCTTTGTTATCCTTCTCGTCCTGTATTCTGGTACAGTCGAAGCTCCCATGTAGCGGCACACCCTTGGGAAGCAACTGGAGCTGGCCGCTTACAGGAATGTTTAAAATTAATAAAGAATTATGTATGAGCTAGAGTTTCAAACAAGGGTTTTGTCAAGGCACGCCGTAAGTAGAAATGTCCGCTTACGAGAGTGTCTGCTCATGAGAGGGGCTTTTTTTTTTTTTTCAACTGCATTCTGTACTTCAAATTTCACTGTAGGCTAATGTTCCACGATGTCATAAAATACTGATTGTCAAAGATATTCTATACAGTTCCTTTTACTTAATTGGGTTAACCCTATCACTAAAGTTTCTTAAAAATGTTATCAAGTACACAAATGCGGAAGATCTAGAGGAAATTATGCAAGACATATTTAAGGAGAATTACACTTATCTCACAAGTGGATAAAGCCATAAAGTGTAATCTTCATTAATAATGCTACAGTTTACTACCTTGGGAATTAAAGTATTGTAGTTCTTCTTAATATTATTGGCTTGCATCCACTAGTTAACCATCAAGCTCTCAGGGAAATGTATGCTGCCAATCATCAGAACAGTTTCTCTTAAGAGCTTGCTACTTGATGCTCTCTTTGTGAGTGACACAGACACGTCGTTGAAATCGGTTGATACAAAAGATCTCGTCCCCGTCTTATGGTGCACTTTTGCGCTAGTCGACACTCTTACATGTACACATCACTCACTGAACCAACTTAGTATTCACAATACTCACTGACTGGCCAAAATAATCTTCTTTCCTCACAGCTGAATGTTCCAACTGCTTGCAAGGCTTCCTAAATGCCTCTGTGAACATTTTGCAGCTCCTAAGTATATAAGCCTATTCTTGCAAATCACTGTGTAAGATTGTCTGTCATCTTACAACCCATGCTCAGCAATGCACGTGGGTTAGCTAGCACCAAGTGCAAGGTCGCATTGTACATATCAATCAACATTAGACACACAGAGGCGACTTCTTGTGCCGACGTTCCGCTTCCACTTCCATGACCGTTATTAGGTTGCTTAAATTTGTGTCGTGGTTCATTCGACTGAGGCTGCTATTAGCTTTTGCTGTTCGTATACCGGTGTTTTATCTATTGGTTGGTAGTCCGTGTATTGTTCTAACCTGAAACGTCACGTGTTGCAGCTGTATCGTTTACGCTGCCGTCGATGGAGGTGTTGTTGCTTTGAGGGGGTACTGGCCAGTCACGGCCATTGAGAAGACAGTTTGACATCTGATGGTGAAATAACTCAGTGATTCCTGGATGTCTTTTGACTACAATGGTTTAAAAAAGTTATCTCATTTTATTTGATGTTTCTGAAATATTTTATTATAAACCTGGTTATAATAATAATAACAATAACAGTGAGTCAGGTTCACACTTAGCCCAAAACAAACAACAGTAATGACAAGATCAAGCAAATGCCAAAACGTCTTATGTAGACTGTTATAATAATGATAAAATTATGTTATCAGTTTTGAAACTACATGTACATGTACAAGAAATAAACATCAAGAAAAAAACACAAGAAAACTGAAAAGAAGTCACACCAGCCTTTACAGTCATTTGTGTCTAAGCAAGCTCACCATTCGGTTAGTGAAAAAGTATGTACTTGGCCAGCCAGAGCTTTTCCCAGTTTCAGTTAGTGACAAGTCCAAGGGACAAGGGATGCTAGTCCATCACAGGTTATCCCCCCCACCCCCCACCCCCCCCCCCCAGTATTTTGAGCAGGTTGCCCTGGCTGACAGTTTGCCATTGAGTTAGAGAGAGGCACTGCTGAGAGTAAAAGTTTCTTGTCCAACAAACACAACACAAATGAATGTAATGGCAAGCACCTAAAACCAGACCACTTTGTGATCCGAAGTCTCAACATGCTAATCATTAGGCCCATTGCCAACCATATCTTTTCATTAGGAACGTGTTCAAAAATTACAATGCAATTACAATGACGTATGTAATACTGCTTGCCACTCAATGAAGTTTTTTAAAAATTTATTTTTTGACATAATTTATACTTAGATGTCGATGGGTTCCATTTGATCTGACAATCAGGAATCTGTGAGTTGACATTTAGGTCGGTCAGATCTCTAGCTGGCAGCATGTTGCCATTTGTACTCCACCCCCACACTTCTTAAATTTGGATTGATCATATCCAAAATGAAACATGTAAAATTAAATATAACTTTGTCGAGTGATAACATGTATGAAATTCATCATCTTGTCAGTTAAGAACACAATGAGGGAAGCATTGCAAAAACTTTGG
>MU825532.1:0-30447 GCA_029204205.1 Desmophyllum pertusum | reverse complement strand
TACTGGCAATGTTCTGAACCCAATTTATTGCAAACCAAAGGAAACTGAAAGCAAAATGTGCGAGTAAAGCGTTATACGATATACTCACATTCCGAACTAGCGGCTGTTTGAGGCTTTTTATGAGCGGTCGGTTCATAAAAAGCCTCAAACAGCCGCTAGAACGCCAGAAACACCATAGCAACACAAGAAACCACAAAAAGACAACATAGGTGAGTTAAAAATACGACTTTATTACCAATTTCGTACATTATGATCAACAGGAATATTTCTCATACAAATCCCTATAATAACTGTTACGCAACGGTTACCGTGACGCTCAAATTACAAAACTTACATGCACTGCGCTGATCTGAGCAGAGGTCAGATAACATATTGTCTAGCCTGTAGTGTACAATATAAATAAGCGCGACAGCGAGCGCGAAGCGCGAGACCGAAAAAAAGACTAAACTACCTCTGTTTTACACAAATTGAGCTTGGGGTACCTGTGAAGAGATGAATGAAAAGAAAAATAAAGACAAAAAAAGAACATTAAAAAACTACACTCTTTTATTTTTTGTAAGAATCTTGTTTCCAAGAATATTGAGGCTGAGATTGGCGAAATTTTAAGAACATGCTAAGAATATACACAAGGCTGAGAACTTTGTGTATTCAAGATGTGAGGGTTATCTCAATTCCTTGCCAGCGCCGGTGAAAGTCAAGGAGGTTGGTGTCAATGTCTGATTGACTAACATTACTCCTATCGCTTTTCCTTGGTGGTTCCACATATCTGACAGAAGCGGTATTGAAGGTCATTTGGGGCAAAACATAATTTTTGGAGTGCGGGTTTCTAACCCGTTTATCGCTGCGGTTAAGCAAAAAAACATAAAAGCCGCTCAATTGGAGCATATTCCCTTGATTCGGAAGGCCAGGCTCCCAGGGAAGTAGCACGTTTTTTCGGTTTTTGAAAGCCGTGTGTTTTTGGAACGCCAGACAAGAGCACCGCGCTATTCGAAAGCATGTCTTACCAGAGCGCGATGATTTTTTTCTTTTTTCCGTTCTGGGTGGAGAAAGTTTGGCCACATTTGTCAAGGTGTAAAAAATATCCCAACTGGATTAGGATGTAGGGTAGGAGTTGATTTTCTGAATTTTACGGTATTAGTTTACTTATCCTTGTCATAATAACCTCCGTTTAATCCCAAATCCCTTTTGGTGGAAGGCCAGGCACAAATTAAAATTGCAAGAATGTGATCTACTTCCGTAGAAAAATGGCTAAAATAAAAGTTCAATGCGTGATCGCTGCGGTTCATTTAAAACAACGGCTAATTAAAGAACACATCATTACTCATGTAAAGTCACTGTTATTAGAAGAAAACTGGAAATAAAATCCTGATAGTTTTTGAAGGTGAGAACTTTAATTTTGATTTACATTGCAAATGATTTTACTTATTTAATATTCATATTTTATCGTCACTTTCTCCTGTACACGAGGAGATTGAAAGTTCAGTTACTTGGTATAAAACTCGCTCTAAATACTGTTTTTCGCCGAGGGAAATCGTTTTCTGACATGTCCCAGACGGAAACCTATGTTAGTGGAACTTCAATATCCTTCTTTGGAGCGAAATTGGCCCACACCTGGATCCAGAGACGGTCTGAAGTCACAACAGAGTCCCTGGACTGGTCTTGACGCGTGTTCGTGGTATGTAATCAATTTATTGCAACTTTTATGTAAGTGTATGATCACTGAACTTTCGTCATTTTTTTTTCCGGTCATATATTGGGTTTTTCTAAATCTTTTTTAGTCTTTATTTTCTAGTTAGTGTCTGAACCTAAAAACCTAAAACTCGGTTTGTTGAAAAACAAGAATTTTCGAAGAAAATATAACCGGGCTTTTTTTTATCAAGCAAGCAAGCCGTTTTACCTGCTTTCTTGCTTGAAATCTATCAGATTAGTCACGGCAGTCACGCTGAAGTCTGATGTTTGCGTATAGTGCCTACTGTCAATTTTCTTGCCTCTGAGCAGTCTTTGAAGATCATTCCTCAATATAAAGCCAAAGTTGAATAAGAGGAAAAAACACGACAACATAGGTGCGAATCGGTGTTGAACCATCAATCGCAGACGTTCCGCGTTGGCACCATCATCATTCGCAGCTATTCTAGTCACAGTTCGACAAATTGCGTGAGTCAAAATGTGATATTGTAACGCAATGGTTGTTATTTATAAATCTTCTGCATACAAGGAAGTGAATTGCTGCACCAACACGAAAAAGTAATGTATTTCACACTAAATAAACAGCAGAGTATTCATGTTCAAATCAAAAGTAATAGCTTGATATGAAATTTGACCTAACGGCGACCCTGGTTTATCACAGACGTAGACTCATGTGACCCATGACGTAATCGTCCTTATTTATAAATCTGCATTTCTCAGCAAGTTTCTGTTTTTCTCAGAAAATATACGGAAAAGATATGTATTTCACACAAAATGACAATTATTTAACAGGACAATATTCATAAAATATCACTTAGGCAAAGGATGACCCTGGCGAAATCTAACGTAGCCTTGATAAAAACATAGGCACGCAATGCGTGCAAGAGCTATTTTTTGGAGTGGTAAAAAATGGTGTTATGGATCATGAAAAGATTGGATTGGAACTGTAGATCAATGTCCCCTCTACTAACTATGCTTTAGCATACAACAACACTAGTGTATTTTAAGTTATCAAAAATCAAGCACTGTGGCTTGTTTTCCCGGCAAACAATTTTGTGCTGGACACTGATTATATTCAATGGACGATCGAATGTTTCCAGTCAGAGAATATTCAAACGTTTTTTTATATTTTATTAATTTTACTTGGGTGGTTTAAGGTTACCATATACCTTCAAAGGACAGAATTGGTCCAAAAAATCCGGACACGCTACATTTTTTAGACTTGAGACACCCCTGAAGGTACACGGTAACCTTAAGTTTTAAAATCATAGCCAGAAATTCCGAACGCGCGTGAGCATTTAACCGTGACGGTCCGTGACCGTTAAAAAGAAAATGGCGGCTCCAAACTTACAGAGATTCGTATGAAGTCGAAACAAAAACATGATATATCTAAACCGTGGCGTAAAAAGGACATCTATCCCCAGATACGATTGGGAGATACGACTTAAGTCATCTCCTGTGAGGTTTCAAAAACGGTGATATATCGAATATTCATTGCGGTTTTTAAGAAAGTAGTTTAAGGACTAACACGATAAGACAGGCCATACAATTGCTTACTTCTGAGGTGACAACAAGCTAAATTCACTCCATGCGAACTCTCTCCATGCCTTTCTAGATGTAGCTATCCTCTCATCCCCAGACAGTTTTTGAAGTTCGAAGGTGTCTTCGTATTTCCATGATATTATAAGGCTTTGTAGCCGTTGAAATCTTGCGGTTTACGGCAGTATTTGTCGAGGAAAAATTGAAGCTAAAGGACGCCATTATTGAACGAAATCGGTTTGCTCCAGCGCGCCTCATAGCAAAAAGACCAAAACAAAATCAACATACGAAAACAGCCGCCATTTTCCAAAACATGAATGAAAAGGAGAAGAGACTGGGGTTCACAGAAAGGCTTGGTAGCTTAGCTTGTTTTGTCATTTAATTTATGCAAAAGGCAGTCGAAGGCAGTCACGATTGAGTCACGAAGTAAAAAACATTTGCTCAATTTAACAGAATAAAGCATGTCTGCTGGTAAAATTGATCGTGAAAGCGAGCTTAATTTCTCTTGAATACGGTGACTTTCGTTTCACATTAGATTTTTGTCGATTGCTTTCTTTTGTGGACCACAGAAAGCAAGAATATGCCTCTCATCAGGAATCCCGCGTGACAACAACTTGATCTGGAAAACGTGGCGCGACGTAACTGACCAATCGTGTGTCTTCCACGCGTGACTGGGCACGGAGTAACGCAAGCTTAATTTGGTTCAAAATTTCTGGCTATGTTGAAAATAACGTTTGGTGTCGTCGATTAGAAAATAATGCAGTTCTTGGATGTTAAAAGCGTAACATGAGAGATTGGACTACATTGGTGTTTTGAGATAAAGAATATTTTCCAAACATTTTGAAAAGTTACATTTGTTACTGACTGGTCAAACTCAAAGACTCCAAGGGTTGAATGTCAGAGCAGTCCGCTACCCATGCTCCCCCAGTCCGCGATCCAGGTGGAGAGGATCGCGGGCACACCGAAACACCCACAGCTGGAGACTGAGCCTACCCCACCCTGGGTTTATTTTATAGTAGTCAACTATTGGAAAGAAACAGGCAAAGAAACAGTTGGAAATTAACGAATGCGTGACAATTGAACAAACCTGCGTTACACATGACAAGTGTCAACAAAAGTATTATATTTAGGTATTAAAACATTAACCATTTGTGTTGTGGTTCATCAAGAAATATTTGTGCCAGTACAATGTGTTGTTTTAAATAGTAAATTGTACTCCTTATCATCGTATAATAATTAAAGGTCTGCGTAAAATATTCATGTAAATTTGATTGATGACCCTTTGACCCTGACATGTTGTAATGCATTCATTAATCAAATACAAAATGCTAAAATTTAATGACAATTCACATAGCAGAACACCAAGAACTGCAAATTGTCACAGTACCTTTGAAGGAAAACAATTTCTTGATTTCAATCCAAAGAAAAACATCATTTTTATTCAAATTTAGGCTCTAAGCTACAAGTAATTTAATTAAATTTACATTTGAAAACAAGTGTTCAAATTATATTTTGTTTTCGATATCCATATTTCTACTGCAGCAAATTTGTACCAAACTGGAAATAAATACCATATATTGAAAATCCTTGTGATAAAATCGAAGAGAAAAGATTTTATTTTATTCAACACGCAGATATTTATCCAACTGAGAAACACGAACTAATTCAATTATCACGAGCGTACGAAAACAAAAGTATCAGGTTACATCCTTTGCATGAAAAACAAAATTATCAGGTTACACACGCCTGCATTACAACCAAAAGTATCACATTACATACATTTCTGTTTTACCGAAATTAAATGGTTAACATTGCAGATCATAAAACGTAAAAAGTTCTGTGAATAAAATCAACCCAAGAAGATTTACCGAAAGTCAACTATTAACAAGAAGACAAGAGAACTTGCGTAAGCATATTTCAACTTTTCTCTTCAAAATACTAGTATCTGCTCACGAATTTACCACTTCACGTGAAAATGTCTGCACTCAACAGCAAAACATCGCAATAGCGCGTGTTTAGCAAAAATCAAATTCTGTTTGGCATGATTCGTCACCAAATCCTCGAATATTCGAAGTACAGGTTACTTTAGCGCGAATTCTCAACCGGGGAAAATAATAGAGACTTCTGGTAAAATCTCATGAATGAACATATAAACAGTAACAATACAAAGGATACTAGGTCTTAGTTTTCGAGGGTCGTAGTTTTCGTAACACCCCTATTTCTTCTTCTTTATGTTTGTTCCTTCGTTTCTTACTGCGTGCTGAATCGGCGTCCATTGATACTTTCAAATAGGTTTTTCCTTTTCTGGCGCTAATTACCAGCTTAGGTTGCCTTCATCTTCTCGAAGGGATCGATGTCTTAGTTATAGTTATATGCCGGTCTTTACACACAAACAAAGATGGCAGTCCGAAAATTGCTCTTCTTCTGATGCAGCTTTACAAACGGCAATTTCATTGGTTGTTGAACTAAGTGTTGTTGATGGTAGTCCGATTTTGATTGGTGGGACAAACATACATACCTCGCTACATCGTCCAGACGACAGCTAAGAAGCTATTTTTTTGAAAAAAATAGCTCAAAAATTGATCTAATGGCGCTTCCAGTGTATGTGATGTACGTACGCACCTCACAGACAATCTCTTCAAGTCACGATTCGACGTGACCCTATGACGTAATCGTCCAAATATAAATCTGCACGTCTCAGCAAGTTTTCTGTTTACATAAATCTGCGAGTCTGGGCAAGTTTCTGTTTTCCTTTACGGAAAAGAAATGTATTTCACACAAAACAAACAGGACAATATTATGACCCTGGCGAAATGTAACGTAGCCTTGATAAAAAAAATTGATCTAATGGCGCTCCTAGTGTGTCCACCTAGTAGTGAGTACAATGATTTAATATTTTAACGAGTCAAACTCACCGACGTTGCGAAATCTGTACGCCGCTCCGATGTGTTTACGCGGTCCTTTATTAATATCTATTTGGACCAGTCCAACTTTCACATAGGCTCGATTTCCGCCGCTCTCTCGAGTCCGGGCTTCGTTTCTTCCCCGAGAAAATCTTTCACAAGGCGAATACATTCATATATATTCATACTCACCCTAGCTCTCCTCCTAGCACTTTGGCGGAGTAGAGCAGGGGTAGAGGTATAAGTGATCGACGACAAAAAAAAACAGAAGCTATTTTATTAACCGGGCTAGGCCCCAGGCCCATGCCTGGTTAATAAAAATAAATTGACTGATTTTCAAAGTTTTTTTGCAATGAAAAACATCACTCGTTCCAGACTTCTGGACCCGGTTGTTCGAAAGCCGATTAGCGCTATAATCGAAGATTAAATCTCACTAATCGAGGAATAAAATTTATCCCTAGGTTAGATTCTGTTCCTGAAAGCGCGATTAACACTATTCCAGGGATAAACGAAGGGTTAAATTTAACACACCTAGCGAGGTCGATTAACTCGCTAATCGAGGGAATAAAGTTCGCAAACAAAACAAAATGGAGCACTAACTGCCAGATCCAAGTAGGAAAGAACGCATTCAGGCTACCTGACGACTTTTCCATAACCTAGAGTTTATTTTCTCAGGCGGTCCGGATCCTAAATTCAATTTATGCGCGATCAAAAGAACGATCCAGCGGTGTTTTCACAATCTTGAGAGTACAAGAATCGCGCGACATTTTTAACATGATTTTAGCTGTTTACTTTCATTCCTTCTTAATGTGTACTCTTTACGTTCATCTCATCAGTTCCGCGGTTATAGTTTAGTTTAACTTTTTTTCGGTCGGGTTTGCAAGTGTACAACAGTGGACGCGCGAATTTGGAAAACAATCTGCCATGTTTACTATCAACATAGCAAGAAAATAATGAAGCTTATCAGCTTTTTGTCCGGATTCATGCAATGGCGCTCGGCTGCCGTTTTCTCCCGCTCCTACATAAGAACGACTAGTTTAACCGGTTTAATCTGAGTTTAATCGAGGGATAGTTAATCGAGGGCTAACTCTGCTTTCAGGAACACCTTTTTATCCTTCGATTAGTTATCCCGGAATAAGAAATTTAACCGCGGAATAACCGCTAATCGCGGGTTAGTTTAATCGGCTTTCGAACAACCGGGTCCTGGTCAGGTGTTGGTGCTAGCACACCTAGATCAAGAAAACGGCAGGTAAATGAATTTAGGACTTAGCGATCGACACTTTTTCCTTACTCGGAAAAAGCTCTTAACTTCCGGTAAATGCTTATATGATCTCGCTATCTAACCACCCCTTTAATAATCAGCCTTACCTTAACCTTTTGACATATATCACATATTTAAGTATCCACTTCATTTTAGTATAAACAACGTGAATCTGGATACCGGGCACCTTCTCAGTTGCTGAACACATCATGTAGTGGATCAAAGACTCAACTCACGACGGAGGAGAAAAAAGGTTGGTGTTTCATATTAAAATTGCTGTTAAGCTTCTGTTGATGTGGGAGTCGCGGTGACCTAATGGTTAACCACAGGTCACCAAAGCGTCTTATAAGAGTTTGTATGGAGCTGAAATTCGATCGAAAATAATTTTCACTTTTCCTTCGAAAAGTTGTAAATAATGTGAAATAAAGTTTAAAAACCTCACCTGTTGTCTTTTCCGGTGTTTTTATCGCTTCTGGAAGCTGCTATGGGCGAATTTCGACCATCGGTCGAATCTGCCACTGTGGTGTACTAATAAAAGGGAAAGGTCGGAAAAGCAATTTGAGCATTTCGCGTAAAACTGTGCTTCGAGAGATCGGTCTATTGACGATTGAATCACACAGAAAGGTACGTACATCATCCTTCTTGAGATTTATTGTGATTTGAAAGCGCCGGCTGGGGAAGAAATATATTTTTAGCGAGCATTTCGAAACGGACCTCGAAAAACGGTTGCGAAATGCTCAAATTGCTTTCCGACCTTTCCCTTTTATTAGTACACCATAGTGGCAGATTCGACCGATGGTCGAAATTCGCCCATAGCAGCTTCCAGAAGCGATAAAAACACCGGAAAAGACAACAGGTGAGGTTTTTAAACTTTATTTCACATTATTTACAACTTTTTCGAAGGAAAGTGAAAATTATTTTCGATCGAATTTCAGCTCCATACAAACTCTCATAATACGCTTTGGTGACCTGTGGGTTAACGCGTTGCACTCCGGATCGAGTGGTCTGGGTTCGAGCGATGGCCGTGGACATTGCGTTGTGTTTCTTGGGCATCATCATCATCATCATCATCATCATCAATCTTTATTTACTCACGAATATCCTATCATACAATGTTATGGTCTTCCTAAGAGTCGTGATTAACATTAACTTCATTAAACTAAAAGTTTAAACTATGGAACTACTAAATTACATGTAAGAAATAAAATGCTATAAAAACTTAAATGATCATTATTTCTTTATAATCTTTCCTATGCAAAGAGGTTTTTAAATCGTTCAAATTGGACCGGTGTCTGATCTCTGAGGGGATCTTGTTACATAGAACAGATCCCCTATAGTGTAAGCTACTTTTGGCATATTCTGTTCTCGGCCTGGGAATGTAACAATTTGACTCCAGAGTTTTAAGATTATGTGTGTGTACATTTGAAATATTGGTAAAAAATCCGCCTCAATACAATGGGGAAAGATTATTATGGATTTTATACATAATTACAGCCAACTGTTTTAGTCTTTGGTTTTCTAACCTTTCCCCAGCCAAGCTCATCCAACAAATCAACTCGAGCGAACCTCGTCATTAGAAAAGGTGACAATTCTGGCAGCCCTATTTTGTAGCTTTTTGGAGTTTGTCTGAAAGACCCTTGCCAATATTGTCCCATACAGGACTACAGTAATTGAAATAGGGCGTTACAAGCGCATTGTATATATTTATTCTGGTTTCAAATGGTATGATAGCAACTAATACGCTTTAAGCCTGCAAGCAAGACCTAGCAGATATTTTCTTTGAGACATCCTTAATATGTGGGCGCCAGGTTAAGAGATTCCGTCAAATATGAACTCCAAGGGTTTTTATGTTTAAAGGGCAAGACACTTTACTCTCACAGTTGCCTCTCTCCACCCAAGAGTTATAGATGGTACCGACAGAAAAATTCTGGGGGTTAACCCTAGGCCGTTAACACCTACGATGGTTCTAGCATCACCATCCAGGGGGGGGGGGGGGGTGGGGGGGGGGGGGGGGGGGGTGGGGGGGGGGGGGGGGTGTAGTGGCAATACTTCTATTGCTACTCCAGGTCAGCTTCATGTTACAGAAACCAGGATAAGCTCCCGGCAGTAACAAACTTAAAACGTAATGAATTAGGTGGAAAGCATGGTCTCCGTGTAACCTCCGTGTTGGAGGGGACAAGTCTACGGGAAGCGGGAAAAAGAAGGACGGGAATCGGGATTGCCATACTGGAACTGGGATCTAGATAAAAAAAAAAAAAGTCGCAACATGAGCGTAACATTTCGCAATAGAAAAAGCACTAAGAAAGCGGGAGCCATTAGGGCGGGACTTAACCTGAATGCCATTTTTCCTCGACTTAACATGGCTTAAATGGAAATCTCGTTCACAGTTTCAAGCAATCCAAAAACTCTATGCTCATCCCATGCAATCTATGTTTATGGGTGTGTTTTGTAAATTTTTGGGTGATTTTTGGTATGTTTGGGAGGAAATAGTTTTTTCCTCAAAGGAGTTGTAAGATTTAGGGAAATGAGAAATATTGAAGATTTAAAGTAGTTTTAAAATTAGAATTTGAAGTTAAAAATTAGTAAATGGACACCAACAGACAGTTGATAACCACGCAAAGAGCACCCGCCGTGGGTATCACTGTCTGTTGGTGTTCCAAAAATATTTTATTTCTTCTATCCCTTAACTTCTTTGGTGAATTTGAGCTTTTCACCCTCAGTCGGTTTTCAACGGTTTATTCCCGTTAAATGGATATTTCAAAATCTAACCTCATTTCGTTTTGTCTAGTATGTAAAGCTTCCATACAGACAAAATATGAGCCAAATCGATTCTTGACCGTGTCCGCGAATTTTCAATTTTCTTCGATTATAAGTGACATTCACTCTTACTGCGCCTTTTCAATAACATGCGAACTCTCGGGAACTTTGCTCAATCAACGGTTTCGTTTTTCTCTGCCGTCAATCATATAATAATCCATTCAAAGTTCACGTCCCGTGGATTGCGATTGGTAGATTTCTTTCACGGTCCGGTGGTTCGAGTTGTTTGTCGTCGTAATTTTATGATTGACGGCAGCGAAAAACGCAATTGAAAGTTGGGTTTTGAACTTCCGAGTTCGCGTGTTATTGAAAGGCGCAGTAAGCACCATTGGAGAGATCATCTCAAACTGATACTCTTGACAATTTTTGTTTAACATTTGGGTCCTCCATAGTAACCAAGTTATGGGCCCCAACTGTGAAAAAAGTGGTGTTTTTTATAAACATGATATCTCATAATTAGAGGTCCCATTCACATGATATTGGTATCAAAGTGGACTAAACAGATAGCTTTAGGTTTTGAACCTCAAAAACCCAACTTTTCTATACCAAACTACCACAAAATTACAACTGTTTTCTTAATTTACATATTTTTTGCATGTGTCGTTACCATGGAAACTCAATTACAGTGACCTGACTTCAAATACTTCATTTTTTAGGTTCAATGCATAGAAGAACACTATTGATTATCTAAATACCCAAGTTTCACAAAAGTCTTCAAATACCGTTCCAGTAGAATGTCGAGCTAACGTAGATTGGTCCCAATTAACATTTGAGAAAATGCACTTAAAGTTTATTAGAGTTTAGATTGGCGTTTAATCAACAAGAAACGGGGGGGAGGGGGGTTTTGGGCGGCGGGGGGGGGGGGGGGGGGGGGGGGGGGGGGTAAGGCTTGCTGCATTGTCTGCGTATTTAACGTGCAAAATATTCCAATTCATAAGAAAGTAAAATGAGCTCACAACATCGAAATTAAAAAATCGTTTTCAGGGAAATTATTAAAAATTTCAAATTATATACGTCCTAAATGCTCTGCTACGAAATTTAATTTAAATATATTGAAATGGCTTTTTTCGGTGACTGTTTTTTCTCACTGTAAACAATCGTTGCTATAGGCGTTGCTGTGTAAAAATTGTCTACTACTGTACAGATTCCTTAAATTTGACAGAAATCAAGGGAAAAATACAGCAAATTCAATTCAGAATATGTTTTGCAAGTGTTCAGAGGTTTTCAAATGCTAATGTTTCAGAGAAATGACTTTTGTATCTTAAAATTTCATTGAAAGTTTAGTTAACGTCCGCCTTAAGGAAGCGGCGGGAACCAGAAGGGGCGAGAACAAACCACTATGTACCGAATCCCAGTGGGAAGTCTAGACATCCCTGCCCACCACCAGCCTCCCTACCCCACACCCTCCCCTCCCCCGCCTCCCCCCCCCCCCCCGCCCCCCCCCACACACACACACACACACACACAGTTCAAGCTTGTCATCATGCCAGGTCTTCATATCATTACATTAGACGTCTGCACACAGTTTTAATCTACTGCTCATGCACAAAATGCCGATATAATCACAAATGAAGTGCAACCCTGAGTTTAATTTGTCTTTGTCTTGATTTTAACAACAACTGCAGATGTGTCAGGAGCCACAAGAGCAGGACTCACAATTAAGAGCTGGTTCCTAGCCTCTGGCAAATTCCTGGATGATGTAAGATCGAAATACTAATTCTCCTTACTGATTTCCATACATTCCTTTTAATGTCAGTTATGAGAATTTGGTGATATATCAAGGACAATATCCTCTAATTGATGATGTTCTTTATTCTCATCACCTGTTCACTTCACCATATATTGATATGGTAAGGAGAAATTAGGTGTCGGTCAGTATCGGGAACTGAAGAGTTTTCAAATAGACCAACACTGCACATCCTAGTCAGGTTCACTGTAGTAAACTCAAGCCGAGAGAGTGAATGGGGAGATTATGTCGCGTGCCTCTCCCCATTCTCCTTGCGCATTGGGTTCGGTTGTCTCCTAGCTTCGCCGCCGTTATTCGTCATGTTCGTGTCGTCATGCAACGCTGCTAAGGAGACTACGGGTGGCGACTCGCTCGGGTTATTTCCGAGCCAGAAAAAAAATACAAGCAAGCTGCAATCTTGCGCTTCTTTTTCGCACCAAAACTGGCATCTGAAGATGGCTCACTGAACTAAAAACCTGAATTGGAATCTAAAGGCGCTGTTACACAAGGTAATTTTTCCTGGAACTTGTGACACAGGAAAAATGCCTAGTTTAACACAGCCTGAATGAACAAGCCGATATGAAATTGACACCCAATCAAAGTGGCTATGAGCCACTGAACTCGGAAAAATTATGTTCAGTAAGTTAATATTTGAAACACAAGTTGCCTTAAGGCGGGATTCTACCTGAATGCCATTTTTCCGCCACTTAACATGGGTTTAATGGAAATATCTCATTCGCGTTTCAAGCAATCTAAAAACTCTCCACTCATCCCATGAATCTATGTTATGGGGTGTTTTGTAAATTTTTGGGTGATTTTTGGGTATTTTGGAGAGGAAATAGTTTTTCTCAAAGGAGTTGTAAAATTTTAGGGAAATAAGAAATATTGAAGATTTAATGTAGTTTTAAAAATTAGAATTTGAAGTTAAAAATTAGTAGATTGACAATTGACGACAGTTGATAAGCACGCAAGAGCACCCGCGTGGTATCAACTGTCTGTTGGTGTTCCAAAATTTTTTTTCCCCTTACTATCCCTTCTTTAAACCTCTTAAAATTTCATTGAAATTCAGGTAGAATCCCCCTTAATAACGTGATATAATTCTTATCTCTGCTCTGTATGTGAAACACGCAGAACTCAAATTACGTTTTTAATTTATTATTGTATAAAATCGTTCGAACATCTAAACAGATCTACAAATGAGAAACATTGCCACTAAAAGACTACTAAAACAAATCACTTGATGAGTAAATCGTGGCACGTCCTACGTCAACAACCTCGGCAACGAGGCAACGATTTGAAAAGTGTATATTTGTATTTACATTTTTTGAACAACAAATAAAGTAATAGGTATTTCAAAATTTTTCTTCGACTACAATTTTCCAACCTAACTTCAAATAGTTTGTTTCCAGCAAGAAAACAAAGTTTGTTCTAGCCGTGTTATAGCTAGAGTTACTATATCCCTATTCGCCTTGGGGGGAGGGGGGGAGGCAGAAAGTGCCAGCGCTGATTTCAATTTATCATACTTAAAGAGCATTCAAGGAAACAAAGCAAAACTTTGTGGCTTTTCCTAAAATTATCTGGGAACATTTTGGTGTGTTACCTTTTTTGATTACGTGATTTGATGTTTCTATGACAACCAAGTATTGACAGGCCATTTTACCGCTTTTTTCGAAGAGTTTCTTCCAAAATCTTTGCAATTTTTGCATCCTATATTGTTTTAGATTTTTTTTAAATCAAAATTGGTGATTTTTTTACATTTCTGAACAATTTAAAAATCCAAGATCGCGGATTCAAGATGGCGGACATTTTTAAAGTAAAACGTTATTTTGGCGTGATATGATGTCATAATTGATTCGTTATTGTCACTAAAAAAACATGCTTGAATGCTTTATACACCATATAAGTTTAATTTTTATAGCACAAATACTTTTCGAGATACGGATCGTTTTACCCAAATTTGTTGGTTTTTAGCTTAATTTTCAGTTTTCATGAAATTTTTGCTTTTTACGATAAATAATTCCAAAATCTTTGCCGTTTTAGCATCTTTATATTTTTCTTGATTTTTTCAAATCAAATTTGGAGATTTTCTGACATTTCTGAACAATTTTAAGAAATCCAAGATTAACGATCCCAGATGGCGGATTTTTTTAAAATTATGACGTCATTATGGCGTGTATGACGTCATAATTGACACTGACTGCCACTAAATTAAAGATTTTCGGATGCTTTACACACCATGTCAGTTCATTTTCATAGTGTCAATACTTTTCGAGATACATAAGGGAAGACTTTCTGTCCCCCTCCCCCCCCCCCCCCCCCCCCCCCAGGCTCACAGACGAAAAAAAAGTCAGACAGAATATGGATATAAGAGCTACAGTTGTTCTTGGCTGCCTCCTCGAGCAAATCGTCAGGCCGATTTAGACGGTATTTTTTCTTACGACTGTCGCATGTGACATGCGTAGAAGACACGACTTGGTCCATATCCACCCGAACCTCGTCCCAGGGCATTCCGCGTGGTGCCTCCAACAAATACAGTGTAGCCCTGGTGCTGGCTGCTTTATCGAGCATTGCAATTGGTAGATTGTTTAAATTATATTATTGTCTCTGATTTGCCCATAAAAACAAGTATCAGTATGTGTCGGGGACACAACGCGGATAGCCCTGAGGACGGACACAGCGGCAAAATGACTGCGCGTGCGCCAACCTGCTCACTCATTTCCATACAAACATAATGGCGGCAATTCAAAATTCCCGGAATTTGTTTTCATTTCGCGTGAATAAGGCCGTCACGGAACAGATAAGGTTTTTACCTTGAAAACAATTCCGAGAGAGACTCTTCTTTCACATATCTTTTTTAGCAAACTAATTATCTTTTCCACAATAGCGAATTTTTCGGCTCGAAGTCGAGCGATCGTAAGTGAAACACGAAAACATAGCGCGCTGTCATTTTGCCGCTGTGTCCTGAGGACGGGCTTAACGAAACAGTTGCCTGTCGTAAGCATGTATGTTGCTTGCCGACATTAGTAAGCAAAAGCAGGCCCTTACGCTTTTCACAGTTTCTTAAGTTCTAACTTTCAGCGGTGAATTTATACATATAACACAATAAGCTCACGCTAAACATGAAGCAATTCTTATTATACTCGATCTTGTATGCAGGAAAATAAATAAACTTCGTCAAGCCAGTTATCGCACACCGTTACATCTTAGTTATTTAAAGTTGTTATAATAAAATGCAATTATTCGTCCTAGATTGGTTACGCCGTCTTAACGTTACTGTCAATAATGCTCAAGTTCTTATAACTTTGTGTTACCAGAGCATGTTCCTCGCCGTAAATCTTTTTTCCGGATGATCAGTGCCTTTTTGTGTATTCTTTTGCTTGATCGTACTGCCCAAGGCGACGATGATCAACCCCCAAGTTGTTATAACTTCTTGCTACATCAGCATGTTCCTCACCGTGAATCTCTTTCCGATGACCAGTGCCTTTTTGTGGTATTTTTTGGCTTGATTGTACTGCCCAAGGCCACACTGATCAGTTCCCAAGTTGTTATAACTTGTTGCTACATTAACATGTTTCTCACCGTAAATCTTTTTCCGGATGTACAGTGCCTTTTTGTGGGACTTTTGGCTTGATTGTACTGCCCAAGGCCCACACTGATCAGTTCCAAGTTGCTATAACTTGTTGCTACATCATCATGTTTCTCACCGTAAATCTTTTTCCGGATGTACAGTGCCTTTTTGTGGTATTCTTGTGCTTGATTGTACTGTCCAAGGCCCCAGTGATCATTTCCCAAGTTGCTATAACTTGCTGCTACATCGGCATCTTCCTCACGGTGACCGTAAATCTTTTTCTGGATCCGCAGTGCCTTCTCGTGGCATTCTTGTGCTTGATTGTACTCTCCAAGGCTCCATGATCATTTCCCACGTTGTTATAACTTGTTGCTACTTTAGCATGTCCCTCACCGTAAATTTTTTTCAGCATGTTCAGAGCCTTGTCGTGGTATTCTTTTGCTTGATTGTACTGTCCAAGTATCCAATGATCAGTTCCTAACTTGTTATAACTTAATGCTACATCAGCATGAGGACCGTTAAATAAACTCGTCAATCCAAGGGTCCAATGATCGGTTCCTAAGTAGCTATAACTTGCTGCTACATCAGCATGTTCCTCACCGTAAATCTTTTTCCGGATGGCCAGTGCCTTCTCGTGGCATTCTTCTGCTTGATTGTACTCTCCAAGGCTCCAATGATCCGTTCCCACGTTGTCATAACTTGTTGCTACTTTAACATGTTCCTCACCGTAAATTTTTTTCAGCATGTTCAGTGCCTTGCCGTGGTATTCTTTTGCTTGATTGTACTGTCCAAGTCTCCAATGATCAGTTCCTAGTAACTTGTTGTAACTTAACGCTACATCAGCATGAGCACCGTAAATCTTCTTACCAATGACCAGTGCCTTCTCGTGGTATTCTTGTGCTTGATTGTACTGTCCAAGGGTCCAATGAAAGGTTCCTAAGTTGTTATAACTTGTTGCTACGTGACCATGTTCCTCACCGTAAATATTTTTCCAGATGTCCAGTGCCTTCTCGTGGTATTCTTTAGCTTGATTGAAGTGCCGTGAAAGATGCAAGTAAACATTTCCCAATTCGTTATAACTTGTTGCTAACTCAGCATGTTCTTCACCGTAAATCGTTTTCCAAATAATTAGTGCCTTCTCGTGGTATTCTTTTGCTTGGCTGTTCTGCATAAGTTTCCAGTAAACACTTCCCAAGTGGTTATAACTTCTTGCTACATCAGCATTTTCCTCGCCGTAAATCTTTTTCGAGACGATCAGTGCCTTTTCGTGGTATTTTTTTGCTTGGTTGTAGTTTCCAATGGTACAATACACTTCTCCTAAGTAGTTAAGGCTTGTTGCTACCTTGCCATGTTCTTCTCCATAAATTGCAGTATAAATATTGGTAGCCTTTTCATGGTATGATATTGATAATCGATACTGACATTGCATTGATAATGCTCTTCCGTGCACAGTATAAACATCTGCTTTTAATAAGTCACCCTCTCTTGTGCTATTTATGCAGTCAACAAAATCACAGGCTGATTTAGAAAAGAGATTTGCATCCGACGGATTAGTAAGGTCACAACACACAGCAGCAGTTGAGCAAAGCCACGAAACAACATTGTCAGGAGAGATGAAGGATGTTAAATCCTTCACTGAAA
Organism: Desmophyllum pertusum; assembly: GCA_029204205.1. Lineage (NCBI taxonomy): Eukaryota > Metazoa > Cnidaria > Anthozoa > Scleractinia > Caryophylliidae > Desmophyllum > Desmophyllum pertusum. Next base: position 13,306 of record MU825532.1, on the reverse strand, counting down.
TACCTGTTGCTGAAAACGTATCGAAAAGAATGTCATGTAACACTTTGCAGTGGCTCGTAACTTTACGTAACTTCACGCACACTTGCCTACTTTCAAATACATGTTTTCTCTCTGATTCAGTTAGAGAGTGAAAATGCTAATTGCATGAGATAAACATTGAACTCTTTTTGAATCAAACGTTGAAAGTTTCTTCAGCACTTGATATACAACGTTATGCACCCTTAAATACTCGGGCGCCCCATCTTCACTCAAACAAGTAATCAAAGAGGATTTTAAAATCTTGGCCTTGATTAACTCTTTGGTATGTCCCGAGGTGCAAACTTTGACAAAGTTTACAACGACATCGATTGGGAGAGATTCGGAAGCACATAGTGAAATAAAACAAAATGCCTTACGAATAACTTCATCGCTTCCAGAAGAACTATCTATTGCCATTCTGATTGCAGTAGTCATTGTTTTCGAATAAGCTGCATTTTCTCTGGCAAGAGGTTCTTCTGTTGCTTCACGTTCGCCACGATCAAATGCCTCCAGGTAGTTTGTCCATCTGTAGTTTGGAGAACCATTACTCACAACAGCTTGTACGTAAAATGCAGCGGCTGCTAAGGCAAGTGGTTGATACTCGAGAACCTCAGCAACCTGTTTAGCCTGTTCGTGATTTGAAATTTGCGACACTTGTTTCAATAGCTCTACTGCGTCGTCTGGCTGCATTCCTGTACTTAGTGACTCATGGTAAGTATGAGGAGCACTTGTAGGAATAGAACTGCTATCTTGAGTTGTGATCAGCACCTGACCGTGACCACACTGTTCGCTGGAGGTCTGAGGCAGATAGCTTCGAACCATGGACAGGTCTACCACGTTGTCAGCTATTACCAACCAATAGAAGAACTGTTTAATCTTTGGCAAAATTACACGCTGGAGATGCTGAATTATTTCCTTGGGGCTGTTTTCCTTCGAGGTAGCAAGGTTAGTGAGAGCGTATTCTGTAATTCCCAACTGTTTAGCCAGACTGATGTACGAGTCAGCTAGTGTTTCAAGGGTTTCTGCATTCAGGGTTGCAACAAATGTTAGGCCTTCACTTTCACGTGACCTTACTGTAAAGATATCCTGTCCGATTTGACGAGCAATTTGACTTTTGCCACACCCAGGATTTCCTGACAAATAAATGGTACTGACTGCTCCATGACTTCTATCTTGAAGCTCTTGCATTTTTGTCATAATCCTTGTGACGTCATTTGAACGTCGGATGATTTCGTGAGATGGTTTAAATGTGAGAGTACAGAAAGATTCAACTTTGGAATTAATCTCTTGTGTTAAACATTCAAATTGTTCTTCTTTTCTCTGAATCGTGTCTTCAGCCACTTGTAAATCAGTTTGAGCCACTTTTAAATCACCTGTAAGAGTGTGAACTTGGTCTTCTTTTTTCTGCATCGTGTCTTGCGCCACTTGTAAATCACATGTAAGAGTGTGAACTTGGTCTTCTTTTTTCTGCATCGTGTCTTGCGCCACTTGTAAATCACATGTAAGAGTTTGAACTTGGTCTTCTTTTTTCTGCATCGTGTCTTGCGCCACTTGTAAATCACATGTAAGAGTTTGAACTTGGTCTTCTTTTTTCTGCATCGTGTCTTGCGCCACTTGTAAATCACATGTAAGAGTGTGAACTTGGTCTTCATTTTTCTGCATCGTGTCTTGCGCCACTTGTAAATCACATGTAAGAGTGTGAACTTGGTCTTCTTTTTTCTGCATCGTGTCTTGCGCCACTTGTAAATCAGTTTGAGCCACTTGCAAATCAGATTTGGCATTCTTTAACTCGTCCTTGAGATTATCAACCTGCAGCTTTAGGTTATTTACTTCTGCTGTGGGAAAGCTTGTCTGGTTTTTAACCCTGTCAATTTCACTGATTGGAAGCTTCAAAGAGTTGAACGCAACAACACTCTTCCTACATAACCCACGAACTCAGCATTAGTAAGTTTGGCGGCCTCTCCATGAGCAATGTCGTTTCGGACTTGACGAAGATCATCGACATCTTTTTTTACCAAAACACTAAGGGTTGAGCCAATGCTATCTGAGGACAGGATGGCGAAAAACAAACAACTACAGTCCCACTCTGTCGTGTTACCATTCTTAATTGTCGTCAGATATCGTGCATTCTGCGGCTTTTTGCGACTTTTTCTAGATTCATTATTGTAAAAGTCAAAGCCATTCTTTGGTTTGTCTCTCCATTCTCCAAGCGTTGTTTTGTAAAGAAAATCCCATTCGTGTTTGAAGATTTTTCGTAGTCCTTCTGCGACCAAGTTCAAGGTGATATGACAAATTCGAAAGTAGTTCAATTGCTCTGATGTGTACACCATTGTGGAATGTCAGTTCTGTTTTGGAAATATACCGTTAAACTCTGGTTACGCAGATACGCCTAGAGGACAACAACAATAATACTTTATTCAAATATAATTAAAAGATAAAAATATTTGAACAGGTAGATCTTGAGGTTAGACATTAGATGTAGCTAATTAATATACACTGAGGTCTATGACTAGAGGTTTCCATCTCTGGTATTGGGTCTTGTCCCATCAGATTCACGTTTAGGCTATTTTTAGACCATTTTCCCGCGAACCAGCAGCCAATCACGTTGAACCATTTTTAATGCGAGCGCTACGCGCGCGCAAAGGCAGAAACTTTGGCCAAAGAAAAGCGAAAAGCATCACAACAGAATGGCATAATATTGCTTTTTGTAAAACTATAAATCGACTGAGTGATTTTTCAGTTCAATCTAAATGAAGCATGATTTGTATGAAAACGGCGGCAAAACGGTGGTGCGGTGTTTGAGTTAGCAAGTTGAATTAGTGGGGGAAAATGGTGAAATGATTGTGCATTTTGGGTTAAAGGCACCAATTTGGCATGGTTATAGAATTCGATGAGCTGATCAATTTCAGCTATGAACCCGTCCGAAATTTTTCCGGAGGGGGGGGGGGGGCACTTTTTGGATCTAGGGAGGAGGGGTGGGTACCTTTTTGATAAAAACTAATAGATTGGCGCAAAAAGCACTAAATTTGACATGGTTATAGTATTCAATGAGCTGATCAATTTCAGCTATGGGCCCATCCGAAATTTTTCCAGGGCAGGGGGGACACTTTTTGGATCTAGTTTAATTAACAATGTCATGTATGAGATGTACCTAAACTGCTGAAGCATTTAATGCACTGCATCCGTATCCACTGTTCTCAACATTAGCTAATGTTGAGAACAGCTAGTGGATACGGATGTTGTTGTGATGGCTGTTTCGACCTTCAGTGCATTAAATGCTTTAATTCAGAGATGATGATTGCCTTGGAGTGGGGAAGCAGTTTCGGTGCATCTCATTACATGATATTGTTAAAGCTCTTGGGGACCGGAAAAGTCTAGAGTTTTACATGTCTTCCATGCTTTTACCGCTGTGATCAAACCTCTGCATTCAGCGGTCGCGGTAAAGGTACTGCCTGGGCAGCATTGATGGCATATGAAGAGGCGACGACTACTGCTTTTTGCATCTTTGAGTAAGAATCCCACAGAACTGCTGCAGGATGTAAAGTCTGCTATGCCGGTACTGGAGCGATTTGTTGTCATTATGTACGACAGAGCAAGTGCTAGAAAGGTTTTGTTCGCCCAGAAAGGAAGATCTCTTGAAAGTATCCCTCCAACAGGCGATGCTCTAGCTACTCCAACACAAAAAGAAAGTTTCCGAATCTGGCTCATGGGCACCACTGTGAGCAACTTTACCGAAGGCATCGAAGGTTTGCCGAACTTCTGAAATGCGGGTGCAAAGCAGAGAAAGGCTGCAGGGGACGCCAGAAACATATAAAAGCAGAAATGCCTTGCACAGCACTTTGCAAGTGCGGCGGAAAGTGCGAGCGCCAGTGAAATCCATGGAAAGTGTAAATGATGCTACAGGCCTATACATTCCAACCACGTCATGTACAAGGGACTTGTGTGTAAATCTTTGACCCTCAACCAGTTTAAAAAAAGAACAATGTTTAATTTTATCTGGTATGGAAAAATAAGTTCTAATTTATCTCACTATTTCAACTTTAAAATTATTACTATTATTATTACTATTATTATTACAAAACATGCATCTGAACCTGTCGATAATAAGTCTTAAGGTAATAGAAATTTAACTTGTTTTAAAAAGTAGTTGACGCGGCGAGGCTGACCGTAGAATGACACAAATCTATCAACGGACTAATTTTAAACTCGCGAACCGTGAGCCCCCGCCGAACTACACTAGTACCGGTTCTCTGTACCGTGCCGACAAAATATTAATTTATGCCAATCAAGATTATCACAAATTACATTTTTTAAGGTTGGTCTTCACTAGAGACAAGCAAATTAGAAAAGTGAGGACAAACATGAGAAGAACGAACACACTCACTCTTCATATGTTGTCCTCAATAGTAATCTCTGCGCGCGGGCGGCATAAGCAAAACAAAACTGTTGGTTCTTCTTATGCTTGTGCTGCAGTGATTCCTAGTGAGGACAACATAAAATGAACGAGAGCGTTCGTTTTTCTTATGTTTGTGCTTGCGCTTATTTTTATGTCCACTGCTGTCCGTACTGTTCTTAACCTATTCTAAAATGATCTAAAAGCTAAGGTAAAATGAATTGCAAGAAATAGATTTTTTTCATTGAAAAACAGGAAAATTCCAAATTTGGAAAAACGTGCCTGTCAAAATATGGTTGCCATGGTAACAGCAAGTTCCGTGAACAATGAATGACATGTCATGGCACATTCGCCGGGTTAAGGATGAGAGTTGCTGAGTATTGGTTCTCATAAGAGTTTTCTTCAATTCTCATCACCTTGGCCAAGCCAAACGAGAGGAAACTCTCGACGGCTCTTAAGAAAATTTTGAGCGGTTGAAATTCGATGTCGCTAGTGAAAACCAACCTTTATTAAACTGATGCAAGTAAATACAGTTTGTATATACCTTGTTGTGTTTCTGCTCAAATCGACAACGATTGATCGTTACTTCTGCGCATGCGTTCCTCTTCTTCACCAAGCGCCTGAGCAATCTCGACCCCAGAGCTCTTCTCAAAGCAGCGAAGGTCTGGGGTCGAGAATGGTGCCTGAGCGGACGTCGGACTAAATGGAAACTGAAAGTGCACTGCCTGACTCCCTCTTCATACTCCACTTCACTTTTGACAGTTAGTTCCTGTGTAATCACGTAATCTTTATTAGCGGCGGCAAATAATAACTTTAACCAGAGGGAAACTTTGTTATATTCGATCTGTTGTTTACGCCCTACCCTGTTTTGTAGCCCATGTATAGCCCCCCCCCTCCCCCCCCCCCCCCCCCCCCGCCCTGGTAGGAGATAGGGTAAACGTAAGAGAGCCTGGCTACGTGTTTCAGTGACGTGGTAGAATTGTATTTAACGAGAATCGCTATGACTAAACTTCTAAATCGATCTGCTTTATATGTCTTAAAATTGAATAAAAAATTTATGGCTTTGTGGAGTCTAGCCTGCGAGCAACCTCTCTTGGGGTAGAGGAGAGAGAGAGAGGGGGAGAGAGAGGGAGAGAGAGAGAGAGAGAGCAAGAGCTTGCTCGCAGGCTACGTGGAATCGTTCCGATCAACCTTCACTTTCATGAGAATTGTTAAACGTTGTGTCTGATGTTTCGCTGTCAGTTTTGCTATCGATTCATAGTTTTCACAATCATATACCTAACAGTGATCAAAATCTAATTTCTTCTCAAAATATCATTACAAAGTCAAGCATGCCGGTCAGGAGAATTAAGGCAATGATGACCGTCACTCACAAAATGATCTCATCGATTTCATCACATTCTTGACGCCGCACGTACACTTTTAATTTGTAATTTAGTGATTTTAAGGTACAGTCAAAGCTCTCGTAAGTGACCACCTCGGGAATTCGAAAAAGTGGTCGTAACTAGAGCTGGTCGCTTACGAGAATGGGCTGTCCTAAGTGACCACGCGTGGGAAACAACACAGGCTGGCCACTTACTTAATGTATGAAAGCGAATGTACAGGTGACACATCCACAGAGATTGAAAACGTCTCTTATTCAGATGATTACAAACAAGAATTTTCGAAGAAAATATAACCGGGCTTTTTCTTATCAAGCAAGAAAGCAGTTTTACTTGCTTTCTTGCTTGAAATCTATCAGATTAGTCACGGCAATCACGCGCTGAAGTCTGACGTTTGCGTATAGTGCCTACTGTCACTGAATTTTCTTGCCTCTGAACAGTCTTGAAGATCATTCCTCAATATAAAGCCAGAGTTGAATAAGAGGAAAAAACACGACAACATAGGTACGAATCGTTGTTGAACCATGAATCGCAGACGTTCCGCGTTGCACCATCATCATTCGCAGCTATTCTAGTCACAGTTCGACAAATTGCGTGAATCAAAATGTGATATTGTGACGTAATGGTTGTTATTTATAAATCTTCTGCGTACAAGGAAGTGAAATGTTGCACCAACACGACAAAGTAATGTACTTCACACTAAATAAACAGCAGAGTATTCATGTTCAAATCAAAAGTAATAGCTTGATATGAAATTTGACCTAACGGCGACCCTGGTTTATCACAGACGTTGCGAAATCTCTTCAAGTCACGGTTATACGTGACTTATGTGACCGCATGACGTAATCGTCCTTATTTACTGCATTTCTCAGCAAGTTTCTGTTTTTCTCAGAAAATATACGGAAAATATATTATTTCACACAAAATGACAATTATTTAACAGGACAATATTCATAAAATATCATTTAGGCAAAGGATGACCCTGGCGAAATGCAACGTAACTTGATGAAAAAAATTTGATCTAATGGTGCTTCCAGTGTATGTGATGTACGTACGCAACTCACAGACAAGTCAAGTCACGATTCGACGTGACCCTATGACGTAAACGTCCAAATATAAATCTGCACGTCTCAGCAAGTTTCTGTTTACATAAATATGCGAGTCTGAACAAGTTTCTGTTTACCTTTACGGAAAAGAAATGTATTTCACACAAAACAAACAGGACAATATTCATGACCCTGGCGAAATGTAACGTAGCTTGATAAAAAATTTGATCTAATGGCGCTTCTAGTAAGTGATGTACGTACGCAACTCACAGACAATCTCTTCAAGTCCCGATTCGACGTGCCCCTATGACGTAATCGTCCAAATATAAATCTGCTCGTCTCAGCAAGTTTCTGTTTACATAAATCTGCGAGTCTGAGCACGTTTCTGTTTTCTTTTACGGAAAAGAAATGTATTTCACACAAAACAAACAGGACAATATTCATGACCCTGGCGAAATGTAACGTAGCCTTGATAAAAAATTTGATCTAATGGCGCTCCTAGAACTCTTTGAGCTATGTTTTCGTGTTTCACTTACGATCGCTCGACTTCGAGCGAAAAATTCACTACTGTTGCAAAGATAATTAGTTTGCTAAAAAAGATATGTGAAAGAAGAGTCTCTCTCGGAATTGTTTTCAAGGTAAAAACCTTATCTGTTCCATGACGGCCTTATCCACGCGAAATGAAAACAAATTCTGGGAATTTTGAATTTCCGCCATTATGTTTGTATGGAAATGAGCGAGCAGGTTGGCGCACGCGCACTCAGTTTGCCGCTGTGTCGCTGGACTCTCTCTTTTCCCGCTGGGTTCCAGTCCCCATGGGCGGGGGTAAGAGAGAGTTCAGACACTGGACTACCGAGCCACTCGACCGAGTCTTTTAGTCGCGGACACGGCCTATAAACTGCTTCACACTTCAGATTGAACAAATATGCAATTTGAACAATGTTGGCAACCAGGCATAAAATTAGGGGCTTTCCCTTTTCATTAGATTATTTGGTGGTGATTAAATAAATAAAATAATACCGTACTGACCTTACTAAAATGCGTAAGCTTATATTATTCCAAAGCCCGTCGTGAAATATCTACAATATTTCAGTTTTTTCAAATTCTGATAAAACCAACTAACCGTTCCTTTGTGTTCATACAAACGTTCACTTTTTCCTATTATTTATTTGAAAAGAATACAATTGTTCCTAGAGCTTTATATTTAAGATTTTGAGAGAAAAACAAATCAACGAGTGTGGGCAGTGAATTCAGGTTAATCTATGGGATTGCAAACGCTTGATAACTGTCTTATCTCTCCACGGTCACTCAGTCTCTTTTACGTTAAAGTCCCACAGTGCTCAAGATATTAACGCTCTCAATCTCAAACGTTCTCTTCTCGTTTCGCTGTCATTTTTGCAATCGATTCATACTTTTCACAATCATAAACCTAACAGTGATCAAAATCTAATTTCTTCCGGCTCAAAATATCATTACAAAGTCAAAACATGCAAGTCAGGAGAATTAAGGCAATGATCACCGAAAGGAAACTGTATTGACATTGAAACATATATATTCTCCAATTGGTCCATAAGGAATGTATGGAGACCAGTAAGGAGAATTTGTCAGTTGACATCAGAGCTGAACTGAAGGAATTAACCATCCTACATGTTCTTCTTAGCGCAGTTGAGGGTAACATACCATTTGTTGTTGTTCTCACCGAAACATGCGATATTTTGCGTGCGTGTTGAGATCGCGTGTTTAATGACATCAGATTAATCGATCGAGTTAATTCAACAGCAAACGACTTACAGTAGATGTCTGGTTGTAACTGTGATTCTGTTCATAAATCGTACTTTAATTTTCAACAATTTAGTCACCGACACTATGAAAATGTGTTTAGCAGAAGTATCGAAAATACATGGCAAGACAAAACGTTTCGTTTCATAAATCCTGTAAATTGTTCCCACTGAAAGGTCACCGAGCCAAGCAAAGACAGGAAATGCTGAGGCATAACAATGTTTGCCGACGTACTCTCCAAACACAATTTGAGCATTTAACTTCGGATTTTACACTAAATGTTTGAACATGCATTATAAATGACATCAACAGTATTCATTTAGTTCTGTAGTTGGAAATTATAAAATACAATATATAGCGAAACTCTCAGGACATGACAGGCAGATATATAGATTAATGATTTAAAAACTATTGTTGCTTTCCCTTATTATACGATCACGCAATGACAAGTCTTGATATATACTCACCTCGGACTCGTCGGGCTTCTGTCCACTGATGTTCACTTTCTGAGCTAGCTAACAAGCAAGCAGCCAGTCCGGCGACGTCATGTCCTTTGAATCATCTAAAATCGAAAGTAAGTTATTTGCGACTTCGCCGCCTGAACCGATGATTACCTGAATGTAAAGTGTGCTCTACGTCCTAGAAATTTACTGAGCCAATTCTCTTTCGACGGACAAATGAATTTTACGGCAATTTTAGAGATAAAAAATTTTGGGACCCTTTAGATTTCTTCTCAGTCAGATTCCATAGAAGCACTGTGACAAACACAGCCACATTTCATTCACAAATGATCTCATCCCAACACATTCTTCGCCACACACTTAAGCGATTTGTTTTAGAAAATTTTCCATACCTGTTGGGTCTGTGATTTCTAGGACACTCCCGTCTCTGAAGTTCTCTCTGCGGATGTTCGTCTGGCAATGTTCTGAACCCAATTTATTACTAGTAATACGTGACTCGCAGGTCCTCGCGAAGCTCGGGGAAGTGCCTTTTTTGGTGTGTGTGTGGGGGGGGGGGGGGGGGGGGGGGGAGGATGGTAAAGGGTCATATATAATAATTTGGCTGGATTACTTGAAGTTGGACTTAAATTGAATTGTATATATTAAATTGTCCTGAATAGGGATATCTTTTTTAGAGACAATTTTATTTTATAAATAAGAATTTTACAAGAGTGGATTGCTTGGCTTGAATAAGGGCGAAGAGAGTGTTGACAAATTTGAAGAGATTGTTTGGAGGGGGGATACTATTGGATAGGTGGTTGTGGATTGGGGAGATGGAGGGGGGTTGTTATAATGAGTCAAAATCTCTGTCTAACTATGTATCATGTAGGCCGGGATGGAGAAGAGGACTGATTTTTCTTTTTGGCCAGTCTGTGATTGTGGAGCAGTGGGGAATTTAGGGGAGGGGCCTGGACATCATCACCCCCCTTATAGTGAAGTGCAAAACATTAGCTCCCCCCCCCCCCCTTATATGAGGAATGAGGAACTGAAAGTCTTACCTTAACCCTCCCTATTAATTAGAGCAAGGAAATGCCCATCTTCACTTAACCACCCCCCTCCCTCCACCTTTGTGCACTTCTGAATCCGAAACTGGAATGAATATTGTGTGGTTCCAGAAAATATCCATACCCCCTCGCGGTAGTTTTTTTGGTTTGAACCAACCCCTGGAAATTCCAGTTTAGCTTCATACTTTCCTTTAACAGTTTCGGCTTTTGAGATCCCCCTCCCCCTCGGAATTTCCAATGACCTTTCTTGGGGTGGGTATGGTTATTTTCTGGAACTGCACATTTATTTTGAGCATAGGTAAAATGAACACATGGACCAAATAGTACTTAAAAAGCCCTATATTAATAAAGAAACCTATAATAATTATATTGTTCAGTAATATATTCATTTGTCAAATACTATATATTATAGAAATTGGCCATAACAGTTAACAAACTTTGTATGTTCATTGGGGTACCGGTATATTATTCCAAAAACATAAATGTAAATCAGTTACATCGAAGCTGTTTCATCCTCATAAAGACACTAAGCAGCTTATTGAGCATACAGCAACTCAGACTGGATATAAACAAGGAATGTGTTTCTTCAGTCATGGAAATTATCACTTCTTCAATCAATTACTGCATATACTCAGTTCCCTGTTGAGAAAAAAATTAAAAGAAATATTGACCTACTTGTACATGGAATATTGACTGAATTTTGGCAACAGTCATATACTGGTCAAAAGATAAAGAACACAACAATAAGATGGAAATTGCTAGAATATAGATGGATAGGTGATTTAACATTGATTTTCCTTCAAAAACATAAGAGGAAAATAACATGTAAAAATCATGCTGCTAGTTTGCAAGGATTATAAAGACAACTTCAATGCCAAACAGTCCTGACACAAATATTTACTCTACACATCTCCAGATATATATTATACTGTAATATATATAGTCATGCAAATAAAGCTATTATTTACAATTATACAGCCATCTCCTTGATTGATGGCCGACAGAAAATAAATTTGGAGCCTAAATAAGCTCCTACAATCGCTTTGTTTCATTGATGGTTATCTGTGACATCCACAATGCAAGGTGTTGTTTGTATTGTTATTTCCTTCAAAATTCAACCATCTTTAAACTCAAGTAGCGAAAAAACCGTACGAGGTGCGACCCCATACTCATGAATTGAACTTTAAAATCAAGGGAATTATGGCTTCGATCCTTCAAACCTCGATGCATAAATCGTATCACCCGACTATAAAATTACAGAAAATTACGACGCCATTTTGGAAGCCAGCAGTTTAGACAGTTTACATGTAAGCCAAAATCATTGCTAGTTATGTCACCAAAATATTCAGAAACAAAACAACCCCAGACTGTAATCTTTAAATCACTTTACCTTTTCTTCCTGATGCCCTGTGCTTTTGCATAATGACTGCCCTTATGAAATGGTTGACAAAATAGGCGAAAAAAGCAACACGATATTCATTCGCCTTTCGAATCAGCGAAAACGTGCACCAATTACGCCTCCCATACTGTCACGTTCGGCGGTACTGCTGTTTAGCCTGAGTTCTCGGAGCGCAAAGGTTATCCAATGAATCGTCGTGCAAGGGTTTCTGAGACATATCGACGAGACGAACGCGCTAGTGTTTTGTGCTATGGTCCAACTCGGATTTTGGTTTCGATTGGAGTTCAGCTCGTCTCCCGACACCTCGTGTAATAACATTGGTAGCGCTCTTGTACTGTTTTCCCCACTTTTCCCGTCCAGAATGATCTGAAACCACCTCTGACCTTTCTTGCAAGTGTATAAAAATGCTCCAATAGAATTGTCCACACTAGTTCGCAATATCGGATCGAGCGAACATTATTTTCAGACACTTAAGCTACTTCACGTCATACAAAGAAACCGGATAAGCCATAATTTTGAAGGAAATATTCTGAAGTCGTCTTTCCTTTTCCTGTTTGTTTGATAAACAGGATTTAATAAAGACGGGTTTTTTGTTCACAAATGACCACCCGTACTATTTTTATATAACTTAAATTCGTTTCGATAACAAAACTTGTGAGGTAAAAATTGTTATTCTCCAGGCTAGCCGTTCATGTTTGTAAATTTACGTGATACAAAGATTTTAATACGTCTAAGTCAAGGTTATTCAGGAAAAGGGGTGTTAAAAAAAAAAGAACGCGCCTGGATTTCGAACCGAAAAAAAAAAAAAAAAAAAAAGGAAGAAGGACCATGTAGGATTGAACGTCTTGCCCTCAATCACGAATGATCAGATTTAAAAGTTCTAGGCCACGAGCGCGCCGTAGCTGACGTCATTACTCGTCACCCACGATTTCCATCAAACAAAACAATAAATAAAATAAATATGTAAATAAATAAATATGATCGTATAAGGCCACACGAGAATTGCTCTAGCGTTGAGCTCTGGGGGATCAGAATTATAAAAACCCCGCTACGCGAGGGCCTTTCGGCCTCGCTTCGCGATGGAATGAAAGCGAAGGTCATCATTCTAGTGTAAACTACAGTATCTGTTTCCTAATGCGAAAAATGTTTTTTGGACCAATTCCTGTCCTTTGAACGGTATATGGAAACCGTTAGATTACTGTAAACCTTTTGTGACCCACTTTGCGGGAAAGGTCTTGCAAGTAGCGCACAGTTGTAAAGTAAAGTACCCAAAACTATATATAAATTTAAAGCTTTTATAGAATGAGCGAAACATACTTTTGGCAGTCAAACAATCTGGACTTAATATCATGCAATAACTGGAATTTTCGTACAGGCTAAATGGGACCCAAACCGTAAGCGCGGGTAATTCACGTTTTATGAACACCGGTCAAATTGTGTTCAAATTGCCGCGTAGCAGCTACAATTTTTATTTTCTTGGGGAAATTATTATCTTCCATGTTTTTTTATTCTATAAGCTGTAAAATTGGATATATAGATTTGGGTAACTTTACTTTTTTAAAACTGTGCGCTTGCGACGCCCTTTTGGCGTATACATGGTCACGAAGGTTTACAGTAACCTTAAAACCACCCAAGTTGTAAAATTAATAAAATATAAAAAAACGTCTTGAATTTTCTCTGACTGGAAACCATTCGATCGTGTGTCCAATGAATATAATCAGTGACTACAGCACAAAATTGTTTGCCGGGAAAACAATCCACAGCGGTTGATTTTTGATAACTTAA
>MU825531.1:0-31084 GCA_029204205.1 Desmophyllum pertusum | reverse complement strand
ACAAGATTCAAAGAAAATATAATAGTTAAAAATTATATCAGTTGTCCGTTCCATAAATAAGAATCCATTCGAACGATTCCATCACAGCATGGCGTACACCTTGCAAACTTATGGGTGGCTTGATCTCCCATCTGATTGGTATAGATACACAAGTGGCATGTCAAAGTCAAATCAAAATGTTCATGCTTTTCTGATTCGCAGAGCCAAAGCCCAATTCTGAATCCATCTGATGAGGCCTCGATTTTCGACATTCTCCTTATGCTCGCTCCTAATCCAGATTGAAATTGAGGTTCATCGTTTGATCAAATTCAAGTCATTTTTGACACGTCAGTTACCTTATTGTCACTAATTTTCGCGCGTAGTTAATTTCGCGAAAATGACATAGCCATATTTCACTTGTAAGTACGTTATAAGTACGTTTCGAGTTGGTTATAGTCACTTCACACAAACAATGCTCAGTTCAGTCTTGTTTTTCAACATATGACTGCTTGCTTGTTTAGGAAACTGTTCCAAAAAGGTATTTACAAAGAACCTTGTAAATATCCAGAACAATAATACCTATTAGTAATCATAGCCCGCTAACCGTCTAATAATCTATATATTATATGGCTATCACTTTTCTCTTCTTAAGCCCTTAAAATGATAACAGAGTCATACGCCCCCTTCAATACTAACCATAACAGCTATTTTTAATTACATCTACAAATCCTATGAGAAGTAAAAGCATCTATTAGGCCCTTATACAGCTAGAGCACGAGCTCTACGAAACGCATGCCACCTATTTATTTCTCATTCATATAAAAAAAACTATCAATATCTATGGGATTATTAGACGCTAAAGCAAATACTTTAGAAATGGCATAAGAGCATGCCATGAAATTAGCTAAGGAAAATTTAGCAATTGGGCGATTCCACATATCGAGCTAATTTATTTACTCATTCACAAATTATTATCATAAAACCTCAATTCCCACGCCGGTGAAACGCCCTCAAACCGGTTGGAGCCCTATAAGCTCTTTCCCAATGATCCAGTAAATTTTCTCTAAAACTGTACATAGCCCCCCATAATATAAAAAACAATTATAGGCCAAAACCTGGCTACATGACCCAAATAGCTGACTTAAAGCCGCGCACACTAAATTACCATTTTTAATTATCAAATACTACGTCAAATACTAGTCAAAAAATTAGATATGCCCCGCCTGATGAATTGCATATGCCTATATTTCATAAAATAATGATATCTATAAAACGAAATGTGAGTGCGATGCCTTTGTATGCTTAAATTGAAAACCGCCTTTGATGAGAATTAACACAAAAATAACACTGAACTAACATGACTTGGTAAGCCTATCATGTCTTCAATAGCCCTACATCACAATAATCATAAAAGTAAACATTAATTTTCTTGCCTCATCCGAAGTTATCAATATAATACGCTCTAATTTAATTGTTGTGGGTTAAGACATGTCGACCGATTGATGCCTAAAACAAAAGTCATCTCAAAGGAAGTCTATAACAAAAAGCACCGCCCTCTCAAATTCCTGTATGAAAAGCAACAATAGCGGGGGACATTATGCCATAATCGACGCACTATAAGTATGTACGACCATAGCTAACGACACTCAATAGAATAGAGGCAAAGTACCTCTCCTCAATTAACGCCATCTAGTGCGTTCCTATTCCCGTTCACTCTTCTCCTTCATTGCCCCCTAAACATCCCTCCTCATACTTTTCTATTTGCCTTGAAGTCGTCCGCACCCAATAAAGGCTAACGCACGAGAGAAAGAAACATAACCACGGTGATAAATTTAACACGCAAGCTAGACCAAATACTGTCACCACCAGCACGTTGCTTTCGCCCATGTTCCAATTCCATGGTCGTACTCCAGGCGAAGTCTGACCCAACTGCTACCGCACCTGGTCTAAGCCCTAAATATCCAATTCCTCATACATAAGCTAGCGGGTCATGTATCTCAGTGAGCCATTGGGTCACGCCAACAGCATAAGCCTTTGCATGCAGGATGGCTCGGCTAATCAATTGCGTACGACGATCACTAAGCAGTATAACAAGTTAGCCCCCCTCCGCACGCCGCTAAATGAGCTGCCGCGGAGCCCCGGGAGGCAGCGGAAGGGGAGGCGGGCGGACGCGTAGGGGTGGTGAAGCAATGTGCAAAGCAACGCCCCCTGCAAAATAGGACTTTTTCAACGCGCGCCTTCAACGGCGATTCAGCCAGTTGTTCTATTGCAATTGACACAATTACATTTAAAAGAGTATTGGCTTTACTTGCGCGAACATATAGCAGTGGGCGCATTCAACATATGAGCGATTTTCAAATTAACCTATTTCACATCCAGCAGTCAAACATACTAGCAGCCCAATAAAGTGCCACGATTTGTCTCGTAACTTTTAGCGTCTGCCCATAAGGATGATATACCTTAACTAGTCCGCTATGAGCATAAATAAAGTTTTTAAGCACGTGCTCTTTTTTTTTTTGAAACCAATTCAAATAGAAAAGCTATTGAGCAATATTTTCAAGTGGCGCTGTTTGTTTTTGATAATTTTGCAAAATGAAATTCCAGAATTTTTCCTCAGTTTTGAACTTAGCACTCATTGGAGTCAAAGGGTTAAACTACGCGTTATCGGTGCGCTGCTCTACCAACTGACCAAGCCAATAGTTACTTAAATCTATTTCTACACAAAGCGATTAAATGGAGCATAATTACGTACTTTGAGTTCCAAAGTATGCATGTCCTGTCCAATAAGGCTCCAAATACAATAGGACCTGGAATGGCCCCAAACACTCTGACAAGATCCATCTGGAGTCCTAACGCGTACGACCGCTGACCGGGTGGACGCTCCTGGAATAAAAAGGCGTTGTGAGTATTAACTTAATGTCTTTTGCCTTTAAAAACGAAACGATTAGGTCATCAGGAAAAACTGTAATGAAACCTGTGCTTTTGTAAACTTTTCTGTTGTAATGATTATTCACAGCTTGTTTCCTATCCAAGATGTAGATTTTTAACTTGACAGGGAAGGAGTGAAAGAAAGGGGAGGAAGAGCGGAGTAGGAGGGGAAAGATTAATCGAGGGACGGCTATAATTCGAGGAAATACGGTGTTAATTGCGGCATAGTTTCTTATAACTTTTGAAAAACGTTGGTAAAGCGTATCTAATTTTCGTGAGCCGTGAATTGACACTATTTTTAATGACGTATTAAAATCCAAATAATCTGCTAAATAACCGTGAACTGATGATTGACAATAAAAATTAGCCGTGAAACGAGAATCAAGTTTTGAGTTTGCCGTGAATTGTGATTTTGTGGCCGTCAAACCGGCAATTGCGTGACAGATCACGAAACGGTGTAAGACGTGAAATGGCCGTTTTTTTTATCCGTGCAACGTGACCTGAAACGTAATCTTCCGTGAAACGTGAAATACGTTACAAACCTCAAGGTGACTATATACGCAGGAGTGTCATTCATAAACGTCATGCACGGCGACAAAGCAAGAATGGCCATAAACAGTATGAACTTGAGCCCGCAGTCAACATAGCAGTTGCCATTCTTCGCTCCTCCTGAGGGGTTGTCTGTTTCAGCGACGCAGGCGCAGTTGGAGTAAGAAGAGGAGCCCTAAAAAGACATACACGACAAAGAAAAGATTTCGACTCACTACGCAACAGACAGTAAATACATACCATTAGGTTTATTTTGCAGGTTTCGGCCGAGCACCGGGACTATGTACCCAGTAAATAAAGATATAACCTACACAAAATATACAGTATAGTTATAGACCTCTGACAGTATACAATAACTACGTTATCCAATAATCGCCATCACGGTGAAACACATAAACAGAGCTGGGCAACCACGCACAAAATCATTGTGGTTAGACGGAGGCCAGAAAAAACCTGCCGAAAAAAATCCCTTAGGGGAAAAATTGGCAGGAAATCTGGGTAGGAACCAAGGCCCAAGCTCCAAGCAGTTAGCAGCTCATCCTACGCGGCTATACAATTCAAAAATTAACAACTCTAAAGAAAATGGCGTCGGCCTAGAATGACTCCCAACGTGCTATACAAAGCTTATATACACTCACAGTATTACCCATGATACACCATCATCCAACAGGACCCAGGCCCTGTCGCTCTCGTGACGCAGAAATATTAAATTTCAGGCTAATTCGTAGCAACTCAATCGCCAGAAATTCCATAGTAGCACAATAGTCAAGAAAGTTGGTTATGCGTAAAAAGGCCGCTATAGCAATGTTTTTCAACACTCGGTACCTTGCTTGTTTTGTTCATTTTGCTGCAGCCGCGTGACAGGGTGAAAAATAGGTCAGCGGTCCACCACACACAGGATCATAACTCACTCCACTACAGTTACAGGCCTGGTTACATGGTGAAGAGAGCTGGAACTGGATCAGAGCTATATAAGAATGAAGTTAAAAATGCTCAACTTTAACCATATGCTACAATTGTATAGGCTGAGAAATTGTTTTTAATGGCTGACTGACCGACTGACTCACTGACTGACTGACTGACTGACTGACGGACGGACTGACTGACTGATTGACTGACTGACTGACTGACTGTCTGACTGTCTGACTGACTGACTGACTGACTGTCTGACTGACTGTCTGACTGAATGAATGACTGACTGACTGACTGTCTGACTGACTGACTGACTGTCTGACTGACTGTCTGACTGACTGACTGACTGACTGACTGACTGTCTGGCTGTCTGGCTGACTGACTGTCTGACTGACTGTCTGACTGACTGACTGACTGACTGACTGATGGACTGTCTGTCTGACTGACTGAACTGACTGTCTGACTGACTGACTGACTGACTGTCTGACTGACTGACTGTCTGACTGACTGACTGTCTGACAGACTGACTGACTGGACTGTCTGACTGACTGACTGACTGTTTGACTGACGCGACTGTCTGACTGACTGACTGACTGACTGACTCACTGACGCACTGACTCACTGACTCCACTGACTCACTGACTCACTGACTCACTCACTGACTCACTGACTCACTCACTGACTCACTGACTCGCTGACTCACTCACTGATTCACTGACTGACTGTCTGACTGACTCACTGACTCACTGACTTCACTGACTCACTGACTCACTGGCTCACTGACTCACTGACTCGCTGACTCACTCACTGATTCACTGACTGACTGTCTGACTGACTCACTGACTCACTGACTCACTGACTCACTGTCTGACTGACTCACTGACTCACTGACTCACTGACTCACTGACTCACTGACTCACTGACTCACTGACTCACTGACTCACTGACTCACTGACTTCACTGACTCACTGACTCACTGACTCACTGACTCACTGACTCACTGACTCACTGAGCTTAAAAATAAAACAAAGGCAGAGTTTGAATGACAATTCAAAACAGGGTTTCACAATGGTGGTGCTAACTAGAGCTGTCGCTTACGAGAGCGGTCGCATATTATAAAATGTGTTCATTTAAATTGACTACTGCGCTACCTCTCACCTGTTTCAGATATGGTGCGTTCACACCAGCAATATTTGGCGTGTCACATTTGATGTACAGAAAACTCATACCAACAAGTCCAACTACAGCAATGATAAAACACATCCTGGCGGAATCAGTCAGGTTCAGCTTCAGACGTTTGTTGATATATGCTCCTATAATAAGAAATACCTACGCCGTAAGTTATCTGTCTCTTAACTTGCCAAACCGGTCAAACCGGTAAGGTTACGCACGTGTTTTTAGTTTTCTTTTTACCTTGTTTATTTGCTAAAGTTAAAACTGCTGGAAAAAAAATAGAAAATAAGCTTCCATCTCTTCTTTTAAGCAGATTAGCAGGCGACTATGTCTGTCGACTTCTAGTATAATAACCTGTTCATTGCTTTTGCATTCACGAGTTAAAAAAGGGACTCACTAAAACTCCTTGGTCCAAATATTTAAACGAAGTCTACGTTAGGCCGTGGTTCAAGAGAATTTCATGAGGTCTAAATCCACTTATAAGCAGTCGGTCTAAGTAGCTAATTCTTTTTTAGTCTGTGTTTTACACCTTCTAAACAGGGTTTACTGTAAATGACGTTTAACACATTTAGGTTGGGAAATTTATATATAATTAAATTCGAGTAAGGCCACGATTTCACGTTATACCCTGACTATAAACCTTGTTTAAATGTTCGGCCCTCTATATTGTAGACGTCTTTGATATCAAAACAAATGGCCTCTATCCAGACTCTTCAGAGACTAGTACTCAGTCTCTTTTTAAGACAATCGTGTTCTGTTTTTTTTTGCCGTCCAAACTTGTGCGTCCCGTTTCTACACTAGACGACTTCGATCTACGTTTGAGACGTTTTAGAATGCGTCGTAGACGTCTCTAGTATAAATACAGCCATTTCCTCCTCTTCTCTAGACTCGATTTCCCGCCATTTGGCGAGTCCGCGTCCCTGCATGCCCGACATTTTGGAATACTGTGTATTGCCACTCACCAAACAAGTTGCCAACGAATGCACATGGTATTGCTATCACGCCATACAATAGAGCTGCTTTCCCTGGATGCAGATAAAACTGCGTTTGAATAACCTTTGGTATGAAAGTTCCTGAAGCCGAGATGTTGAAGTGTTCCAAGCAGACACCCAAGGTAATGAAGACGAATGGAAGGCGTGAAAACACAAGTTTGGTTGCTTTGGGAAGATCCTTTAATTTGGAGTAACTAATTTCTTCTTCTCCTTCTTCTTCTTCTTCTTCTTCTTCTTCTTCTTCTTCTTCTTCTTCTTCTTCTTCTTTATCTTCGTTGGGCTAACGAAAAGAAACCAGACAATTCTTGTTTAACCCTTGATTTTTGGACAGGAAAATATATTTTTTAAAACAGTACAATACATTTAGTTTTCATACTGTGATTAAACTGTGGTTAAACTGTGGTTAAAATGCAGTTTAAGTTACAACAAGAGCGATAAAACTGCGTTTTAAATTTTGCTCAAAATGTGTTCAGATTGGGGTCGAACTGCGTTCAGATTGCACGTAAATTATGACCAAATTGTTATAAACTGCGTCAAATGCGTTTACAATGCGATCAAATTTAGGTTGAATATTAATTGAAGTCAGTTAAACTACGGACAGATAGATTGTGCATGGTCACAATGAGAATAAGCTGTGGTCAAATTGAGATCAACTTGCACTCAAACTACGATTAAGCGTTTCATATTTTATACTGGAGATACGGCAGCCCTCAACCTCGTTCCCAGGGTCTCTCATTTTCCCGCCCCCTGGAGCGAGAGAAGAGATGGGGGGGGGGGGGGGGGAGAAGAGATGAGAGACCCTGGGAACGAGGTTGCGGCAGCCCTATACTACACTAACATGACGGACGTCTACGAAATTACTTGGGTTGCGAAGAATGCGCTGGCATTAAAAATTTGATCATATTCTTTACACCTGTTTTTGGTCTTGTATAGAAACGCAAACAGCCTACAATAGTCCATAGGCTGACTCGTCCCCAGTCGTCTCTCTTGTCTCCCAAGGGCTTTCCTCCTTCCCAGCATCCCCCGCGTCTTGCGACTCCCAACAAAGGAGACAAGAGAGACGACTGGGGACGAGTCAGGTCCATAGGCGTTCTCGGTGACGTCATGAAATTTCGCATCAAATCGAGTGAGCAGGAAGAGGACGCCTGGGTACTAGGCTGAAGCAAAAAGACATTCAAAACAAATACTCCATATATAAGTAACCTACCACTTTCGTTGAAGTTTCAACCTGACATAGTTCCATTTCTCGTAGTTTCTTCGTCTTCGGAAACTCTTTTGGAAATCCTAACAGCCAAATGCTCCAAAACACGCATATCGCCCCAAATATGGCAAACCCTAGCCACCAGTTCCCCACCCATTGTTTATCCCGCATTGTTAACGAGGTCTGGACACCAAGTTCCACGAACATTGAAAGAAACTTTGAGAGCAACACGAATCCAACAGCAGCACCTGAAATAATGAAAAGGAAAATATCAGCAATAATCGCGACCAGAAGCTTATCACCTAGGTGATAAGCTTCTGTCGCGACGGTGTACTTGCTTCGAGCGCGCGCGCGGTGTCGTGTCTCCTCGAGGTGATTTTCGCGCGCGCTCTCGTGCTCTCCCATTCGACTACCTGAGAAAAATGAGGGACTGCTCGTAGTCTATAGTTCTCATTGGTTCGTTTTGTTGTTTACGTTTGTTGTGATTGGCCATTGTGATTGCTTGGGTTTTGGTTTTACGACACTAGATTGTAACCTGAGTAGCTGGCGGTTTTGTTGGCGCGCGCTATGGCAAAATTCGCGAGCGGCAAAGCCGCGAGAGGAATGAGGCGGTGAATGAAATCACATGAACTGCAGATAGAGTGAATATATAAACAATAGCCTCCATTTGGCGAGGAAATATGCTCGGATATTTTGTCCGCGGACATTATCTGTTCCTCGAAGCTCACAGTTTTCCTCGAGCTTCGCTCTCGGAAAACTGTGAGCTTCGAGGAACAGATAATGTCCAAGGACAAATATCCGAGCATATTATATTTTTGAAGCCAAATGGAGGCTATTGTAGTTATTATTCCTTCAAATATTTTTTCACAAGGCCGCTCTGTTTGCCGTGGAAGATCTCGGTCGGCCAAGCTGTTAAACATCAAAATAATTCTGTTGGCGTTCAAAAATATTTCTAGTCTGTTCAAAACAATCAGTTTTATTTAATTTAGCAATTTATTTGAGACGAAAACTGAACCTGCGAACGTGAAACGCAAATTTTCAAAACTGGGGAATATCACTTGGGGAATATCACCCGGATATTCCCCAGTTTTGGCTGCGTCACGTGACGTGTTTAGACCAATCGCGGTCTAAAAAAATTTTGATGGATTATAATGGTGAATATTTACCGAGACGAAGTCGAAGTCGCGGAATATTCACCAATATTCACTGAGTTATCTTCCTGAAATAAGTAGCTTTAGGTCTGAAGAGAAGCAAATTTCTGTCCCTCCATCCGACACAAACACGGCCGCCCGGCCTGGTTGACCAAACCAAAACCTTTGTTTTTGACGAGTTTTAAATGCGTTAAAATCATTTCTTGAAAAGGTTTTCCGCCCAAACGTCTTGGTAGACATTTACCTAAATTCCCAATGCTTTGAATATCCCAAACGTGGAGTGATGTCTTTAGAATAGACGAAAATTTCATTCAAAAACGAGTCGCCATCTTTACTTGCCGGCACAAGAAATGTGGCTTAGCTTAGCAACCACACCTTTAAATTCTATATTCACCGCCTAGCGCGGTGAATTTAGCTTCAGATGCCGAATTTTTCGACCATTCAGCAAGTCGGATTCTTTATATTCACCTTAGTAAATTAGACTAATAATAATTATATAACTAATATATTTGCAATAGGCTATTTCCGAGTTGTCTTTTGCCTCTCTTTCAAAACGAGTCCTCGTGTGAAACCATTGAAATTAAAATGAGTTCAATTTGCATGAAAATGAACATGCGAGTAAAACTCATATCCATCAGAACTCGTTTTGAAACGGAGGTCAAAAGGAACTCGGACATGGCCTATTGTTAGTAACAGGGCGGATACAGGAATTTTTGATACGGGGAGGGGTCCCAGGGTTTTCCCGAAAATGTGAAGTAGAAGGAGAATTTTTGGAAGTAGAGGGCAGTATAGTTATTACTAAAAGGCGCACGGCGTAAACGTGTTCGGGGTAGGCATGAGAGGGGTGTGTGGGAAACGCGGTGGCCTAATGGTTAGCGCGCTGGACTCAGGACCGAGCGATCCGGGTTCGAGCCCTGGCCCGGGTGACTGTGTTGTGTTCTTGGGCAAGATACTTTACTCTCACAGTGCTTCTCTCTACCCAGGAGTATAAACGGGTACCGGCGACAAAATGCTGGGGTAACCTGCGATGGACTAGCATCCCATCCAGGGGAATAGCAATACTCCTAGTCGCTTAATGCTACCGAAACCGGGATAAGCTCCGGCAGTTGTGGGCCTCTAGGCTCGTAAAGACTTTACCATGAGAGGGGGTGGTGGACGCTCCCCTCCAATTGGGGATGTTTGGTGGGGAAATTTTGAGATTTCAGGCTATGAAAAGTACATTTTGGTGGGTCCTGGAGATGGTTTTGCTATGGCTAAAGGTGAACGCAAAAAATATCCTCAGGTCTGATATGGGGATCTAGACCCCTCCCCCCAGACCCTCCACCTGGATCCGCCACTGTGTACGATTTCTTCTACCAATATAACAACTAACCAGCAATTCCACAGCCCACAAATATACCGACGTACATAGGTGACACCTTAGCTTTGACGTTTTCATCCATATATGGAATTCCTACGCATACATTGGAGTGCAACCGGCGCCCGCCACAACCATTCCCAGAATGAACAGCGCGTAGTACAGAGTATTGCCACCAACGGCGTCTTCTTTACAATCATCTTTCCCGCCAAAATCAGTGCGATTTGCCGCGCAAAGTCCCGAGTCGCTTACACTCAGGGTAGCGTTCGTGACGACACCTAGGAACAAAACAATAAGACGTAAACACATATAGTTACCTTGAGAGACGCGGTGGCCTAATGACTAGCGCATTGGACTCCGGATCGAGCGGTCTGGGTTCGAGCCCTGGCCAGATTCAGAGTGTTGTGTTCTTGGGCAAGACACTTTACTCTCACAGTGTCTCTCTCCACCCAGGAGTATAAATGGGTACCGGCGACAAAAATGCTGGGGGATAACCTGCGATGGACTAGCATCCCATCCAGGGGAGTAGCAATACTTCTAGTCGCTTCATGCTACAGAAACCGCGGATAAGCTCCGGCAGTTGTGGGCCACTAGGCTCGTGAAGACGTTACCTTACACAGTTACTTTAAATTCGAAAATTTGGGACCTTTTTCTTTCGATCATAACTTTCGGACGTTTTTCAGCACATTTCGGACGTGTTTCACTGAAACTATTACAAAGAGGCGGTAAGTCAGTCATTTTCACACTATTGAATGAGTGATTAATTATAAACTTTCTACATCAATTTTAGATGCACTCAGTACAGTAAATCTAACTGCAGTATACAATCACATATAGTTAGAAAAAAAAACTAGCGAAATCTCGCCTCCGAGACGGACTGAGCCCGCAAATTTCGTCCCGAAGTTGCTAAGCAACATGACGCATCCTCCTTGCGTTATGCTGGCGTGACAATTTTCGGAGTACTCGCCCTGTTTCTTGATTGGATAATAGCATTCGGAAACTCTTCAAGTGCTTCAACGAAGATCTGCCAAAAACGGCACTTGTTTCCTCCGACTGGATGTATAAATTGACTGACCCACACCACCGGAACGACATGAAACGACTATCGTTTTGAGTTACCCTTTCACAAGAGATTCTTTTCTAGATGATTGATTTGATTTTCGATTAAGGCGGGACTTAACCTAAATTTCAATGAAATTTTAAAGAAGGGATAGAAGAAAGAAAATAATTTTTGGAACACCAACAGGCAGTTGATACCCACGCGGGTGCTCTTGCGTGGTTATCAACTGTCTGTTGGTGTCAATCTACTAATTTTTAACTTCAAATTCTAATTTTAAAACTACATTAAATCTTCAATATTTCTCATTTCCCTAAATTTTACAACTCCTTTGAGAAAAACTATTTCCTTCCAAACATATCCAAAAATCACCCAAAAATTTACAAAACACCCCATAACATAGATTCATGGGATGAGCATAAAGTTTTTGGATTGCTTGAAAGGTGAACGAGATATTTCCATTTAACCCATGTTAAGTCGCGGAAAAATGGCATTTAGGAAGTCCCGCCTTAAACTTGAACTCGTACATTTGCCCGCTGTTGTTGTCAAAGTGGCCAATTTATATGCACATACCTGCATCGTAAGGAGGCGAGACAAAATGAGGCAACATGAAGATAAAGAAACCGACGCCCATTGTAAACACACCCCAGGCACAGAACACTGGCTTCTTACGTGAGCCACCGATGTAGCTGATCAGCGGAGTTAGAACCATGGCTGCGATGTCGTAACTGCTTGTCAACATCCCTGTCATGTAACTGCAAACAAGTGCAATTTTGAGAATGTTAACCACTCAATCATTGTTATCTCTGTCGTACTCTAAATCAACGACACGATCAGGTGCGACACGATTAGATCTGCAACAGTTAGATCTGCTGCCGCTGTGCCCGCGAGTATCAGGTTCTCATTCACTGCGGCAGCAATATAAGTAGTACAGACTACACGTGTTTGTAAGTACAGTCAACTCTCTCTAAGACGAGTGACGGACACCATCGGGACCGGCACTAACTGTTCGTTTTAGAGAGGTGTCCGGCTTATAGAGAGTTCAGATGCAGTAAAATGACTGAAAAGGGGCGCACAGGGACCAAACACCAGGTGTCCATCTGATAGAGATGTCCGTTAAGAGATAGTTGACTATAAGACATTGCAAATGGCGTCATGGGCTCCTGGTTTTTTTTTTTTAATTTAATTCATGGGCTCCTGATGGCGCGCATGTTTACATGGCCTGATGCAGACAGTTTGGGAGAATTCAAAAGTTTATGTAATTCCGAGCCGCAGGCGAGGGTTAACATAAGTACGTTCGAATTCTCCCAAACTTTCTTGAGTGTCTGCATCAGGCTGTATAAACAAGAAGCGGCCGTTTTTCTTGAAACAAAGCCAACAAAATGCATTTTGTACTACCTGTTTTTATGATTGGCAAGGTCACGTGGGGCCTATACAGCAGAAACTCAGTTGAAACATAAAAAAAACCCAGCCTCGTACACAGACGTCTCACCAAGAAAATGGGCGCGCAAAGGAAGGAGGAAAGGCGAAAAAAACCCTTGTCTCCTAACTACGTAGCCGTTATTTGGCTTGTCACGCAACGCTTCTCCACACTAACTAATTAGTGGGGGAGGAGAGTGCGCGAGCCAAATAACGACTGCTTAGGAGACTAAAAAAGCTTGAATAGCAGACACGTTTATAAGGTTTGAAAAGCAAGCTTGCTAACAAAGACCATAAGGCATATGTTCTACATTGGTGATAATTCGTTGTTTTGCTTTGGTTAAGAAAATGCAAGATCAAAAAGGTCAAGTCGCAAAAACAAAAGAACAGTTATCACGTTCGCAAAATTTAATTGATAACCTCTGACACAAAGCATGTTATATTCCTTTGTTTTCTTCCACACTAGGTACGCTGCTCGATGGAAAGAAACGTGCATACGCGAGGGAGGAAACGCGCGAGGCGCCCGATAAAAACCGTTCGATCGGATGGTGGGGGGGAGGGGGGGGGGGGGGGGGGTGGGCTTTTTATTCACTCGCCGCACGCGTTTCTCGCGCTTCGCCCTGAAGGGGTAAAATGGGAAATGGGATTGGCCTATTTTTGCACTGGGAAAATGGGATTCAAACACTGGGATTTGTTCACTGGGACTGGGAATCACAAACACAAATTGGGAATGGGAAACATGTCTATACATTACACAGGGCATCAGGTTAACTCTCAATGAAATTTCTAAACTCATATTTATGGGTAAAAAATATTTTGATTCATAACAAGTTTTAAACGAAAACAGCATACTTCATTTACGAAATCTTATGATCCTTTATGACTCACTCAGAGCGTTTTTCTGCTGTTACGAGTCCGCGATTTAGTTATACAGTGGTACAGCTGTGACTGAGCATGCACAAATGACCATCAGCTGTTTTTCTCTCTTTTTAGAGTACCATATTTTCTCTATTAACACATATTTCCAAACTGGACATACCCCCAACCATACAAGGAGGGGAGATTGATGGGACCCCCTCGGGTTTTAGTTATTATAAGACATATCGAAAGTATTATTCCTTTAGTAGATAGCCCTATAAAGCTTGCTCTACAAGATAAGATAGTTATTTGTTGGTTATGACGGCATATGATGTCATGAAATCCGCCATCTTGGATCCTCCATCTTGGATTTCACTATTTCCTCAGGACATCAGAAAAAAAACATAAATCCATACAAAATTATTTCAAAACAATAATGGGTGTTTTTGTTTGATAAATTTTGCACCTCGTGTAACATCAGCAGGAAAATGAGGGTATAAAAAATGATGGAAAATATTCGTATTTAATAAATGTCGGGCCGCGAATAAACGCCGGTTCAAATAAACACGCCGGGTGTACAGGCAGAGTTTTAACTAAGCGCCTCCGGCGTTTAATCGAGAAAGTACGGTATGTCAGGAGTCATGTGAGCATTCCTCTTACCCGCGATATTATGAACAAATATTATCTTAAGATTTTGGTGTGAACTGGGTATTTCTCAGCACTATGAAATAATTAATGTTTATCAATTCGCGTCAGTTTCAGTCTTGTACACCTGCTCCTACCGTTTATTGATGGTTCTAACCCTGGCTACATGACTGCAACACTATTTTTCATACACTGGGATTTTCTATGAATTTCACTGATGGGACTGGGATTTGGGCAGAAATTAGGCTGGGAAATGGGATTTGGGCAAAAATTGGGCTGGGAAAATGGGATTCATACCCCCCTTCAGGACCCTCTAAATAAAACTATTTATATCTACAATTTACGACAATTTTGCTATGCATAATCAATATATAATTAATTAGTTGTAACCGAGCAGAATTCGAGCAGAATTTTGGTGTCAGAGCAGAATTTCGAGCAGAATAAGCGATGTTTACGACCATTGCCGGCTGGCAGAATAAGCCATTTTACGAGCAGAATTTATCCCAGCCTATGAGCACTGCGGGAGCCCCCCCCCCCCCCCCCCCCGGCCGGGTTGCATACTCCCAGCCTGCGTGCAGAAGTCTCCTATTTCCTTGCTTGACTTTTAATCCTCGCTATACATGTATTTCTAGACTTCTAAATCAGTGCTAAACAACTGGCCCTACAAACGTAAGATTCACTGCATTGTCAGATATCACTTTAGTCTAAATAAACCTAAGCTTTTCTAGCCAGGCTCCGAGCATGTCCGAGTCCGAGGTCTTACTTCCTCTCTGCTTGCGACAAGAGACCTGACCCTGTTCACATAGACTGCGAGCAGTATCTATGTCTTACTGTTCACAGGACGTTTGTAACATTGATAATAATTAAGAAGTAAGAAGACACTAACCTGGAGAAACCAAAGCGCTTCTCTATTGTGCTGATGGAACCTGGATAAACGCCATTGACGATGATACTCTGAGTGAAGAAATACTGACTCAAGAAGAACAGGAACCATTTTGGAGTGTTGAGGAACTGCAGCCATGCCGGACGAAATCTCAGCCAGCCATAGGACAACTGTTTATCTTCAGTCACTGCCATGTTGGTTTGGACTGTGGACTGTGTGATCATAGAGGATCCACAATTAATACACTTTGGAAAGCGTCCAAATCAAGGGTTTTGATGATTACCTGTTTTGATAAACCGTGGTTTATAACTTACTTCGTTTGCAGGAGGGAGGGAAGCACCAAAGCCAGATACCAAAGCAGTACTGTACAATTATAAAACCCGTATCGTATTCATATATAGTGTTAGTTAGTTAGTATGTGTTAGTTGGTTAGTACGTGTAGTCACGACAGCGATCTGTGCCCTGGCAACCCCCTTCTCATCTCCTGTTACGTCGTAAACATGATACATCTGCCAACTTCCCCCAAGGAGTGGAGGATTGAAGTACACAGGCTACTGTGATTGGGGGGGGGGGGGGGGGGGGGGGGAGGGGGGAGAGGGAGGGTACAGGTTTCAGGTATTATATGCCTTGCATTGTGAGCTACAGTGATAGAAATGTAAAATTCTGTAAGGGCCAACGGACAATACAAAGGAACCGGATCCTGGTGGATCTAATCAGCAAACTTAAGAATGAAAACCAGGAGACGTTGTCGTGAAGTTGCCTAGGAAAGACAATTTCAGTGCTTTGATGAAGCTATTGATACAATCAACTTTTTTTGTTATAACATAGACTGCAAAACAGTCCCGTATTTTAGCGCGAGAGTGTCGGACTGGACGCGGCCGAAAAGTCTAGTTGAAAACTTGAAAGAAAAGAGGCAATGTATGAACCAGTAATCGCATCTGTTACTTTTGTTTTTACTTTTTCCTGCTTTTTTGCCATAAAAAATTCCGGGTCGGTGGGGTGATGAGTAAGAGGTTATTTGGTTTGTCACGCTATTTTTTTCTCTCCCCGCCCCCGGCCCACGCTACGATACGAACGTGGAGGAATGTACCGTGGTAATTCGGTCCTCCGTGGCAGACATGTCCTCTGAGCTCTCAACAAACGTGGAGGAATGTACCGAAAGAAATTGCGTGACAAGAACATATTCTCGACCCCAGACCTTCGCTGCTTTTCTTGACTACGCAAGCGCAAGCGCGCGAAGGACAAGAACACAAGAACACGGCCAGTGTAAACGTCTTGCGCAAGGACACAAAAAAGCATTGCGCACCAGCCAAAATGCAATGCGCGGGGTCATTCTGCTCTTAGGGACTGTGCAATAATTATCAGGAGGGGGGGGGAGGGGGTTGGAAAATGGGCTTCATGTAGCCAAATATTAGGTAATACCCCCCCCCCTCCTAAAGGAGTGAATTTAGTTATTGCCCCCCCTCTAATCAGGTCAGAAATTATGTACGACACCCCCCCCCTCCCCCCCCCCCCCCCTCCCTCACAGTATACACACACCTTTATACAAGTACGCTGCTACATTTTCTCTACACGCACTAGTGTGGATTAAAATCTTATAACAGAAAGAAGAGCTTCCTACTGCATGTTTAATTGTTGGACATCCGCCAACAAACATCACCTCCGTAGCAATGTTCAACAGAACCATAGCAGAAGGAAAAGAGCATGTGTGTTATTTTCAGGTCCTGTGAAGGCTTCCTTCCTTCCATAAAATAGGTATGGATTCGCCAATGTAATATGTACTTTAAATAAAATGTTAAGCCCCCCCCTCTTGAGTGAGCTTATTTTACCTAGAGCCCCCCCTCTCCTGCTTTGATTTTACTTTATGCCCCCCCCCCCCCCTCTGGTTTTCCAACCCCCCCCCCCCCCCCCCCCCCCCCCCCTTATTCCGATTATATAACTTATATAACTTATTCCGATTCAATGACTCTTTAGTGATGTCACTAGTACGACATGCCTCAAGGCTTGTTGTAATATGTATATCACACTGCGTCACATCACATTTCTAGTTTTATTTAAAACATATAGTGAAGAATGATTCATAAGCTGTCTGTGGATTGAAGATCTACGCAGAGGTCGTAAGTTATTCCACTTTCAGCGCAGTTTTTTTATTATTCCCCGTTATCTAATTGAGGTAAGTCATGCACTAGGCCGCTAGCTGTGACTTATGTCGCAGTGTTTCAGTATTCAGATCAACAACAACCACAACGACAACCACAACGAGCTTGGGATAGCTATATGACATAGCGTAAAATAGCGTAAATATTTAAGCAGAAGACTTGAGATTTCCCATATTGTTTAGGGTCTTTTAAAAGAATATTTGTGTAAACTTAAGAGAATTTAATGAGGTCTAAATCTACTTATAAGCAGGTCAGTCTAAGTAGCTAATTGTTTTTTTAGTCTGTGTTATGCACCTTCTTACAGGGTTAAAGATGATTTCCAGTCCGTACTGCACATGCTCAGGGTTTGTTTACACTTTTGTTTTGAATTTGTTGATACGTTACACTTTGGTGATAGCGTACATGAAGTTGTTATGAAGTTTTTGAGTCCACCATTACGTGTCGTTGAGTTCCTGAATGCTCGATGAGCTGCAACGTCGGTTTGGGATAACGCCGAGGTTCTTCTACTCGTTATTATTGTTTGCCAAGGATATCTGGCGTTAATAATGAAGAAAATGTAAGTTTGCACAACAATTTCTATTTTCGCTAGTATTTACACTCCTTCGTATGATAAACATAGCAGGCGGAGATTGCGCAGTACGGACTGTAAATCATGTTTTAAAGCTGTAAATGACGTTAGCACATTTAGGTTGGCCAGTTCAAAGTCGGGTTAGGCCACGGTTTTGTTTAACCCTTGTTTAAATATGCGACCCACAAAGTTTGATCTGTTCAGATTCTGAATATTTTAATTACTGTGCGAATCAGAAGAGCGTGACTTTGATTTCAATAGCCCATTTCACGGTTAACTTGTGATATTTGCATAACAATACGGTTTGAACCGTAGAAGCGAGGCAATTTCGGGCACAAGCTGCAAAACATCGCGTTTTTATTGAGCTTCTTGAACACTTTTTTAAAAGAGGCTGTCCGCGTAAGAACGGATAAGGCAAATTTCGGCCCTTCACCGATTTGCCTAATATTTTCAGTGACAGTTAACCATTATATCCCATCAACAAATATCACATTTATTTGGATCAATTCCTTCTTTTCATTTTTTGCGAGGCCATTTTCAACATAACCTCAAAATGATGCAAATTAGCTTTGAGGACTCTACAATTTAGCTATAAATGTCGGGCGCTACCAAAGCCCAATTTATCGTCCAAACCCGCTGAATATTTTATATATTCAAGTTTCATCTTTCATCAACAGTTTAAAGGTTTAATAATTGTATTTTATCAAATTGTAACTCAGTTATGAATTTTCTAAGATACCTTCTCTCGAACTCCGGAATTTGCGAAACGTGACATACCTATAGTTGAAAATTATTTTCTCTTATGTGGGACCTGACCTAGAGTCAAATCTGTTATAACTCAAAAGTACTAACACCAATCTAATAAATTATAGAATAAAATTTGTGGGCACTTAAAGCTGCGCACCGTACAGAGCTCTGTGAATTTCCCAATTATTCGCCATTTTGATCGAAACCAAAGATAAGGCGGTCCGAACGATAGACCAATTTCTCAGCTGAAAACGCTTGGAGATACAATAATAACCGCTAAAGGGCAGACATATGCCTTGCAAATAAATATTATTCGTTGTTTTAGCTGTTGTTTCGGGAAAATCGGGGTATTTTCAAAAGTAAACAGCGATAAATATTTCCTTTCAATTGATATATGCAAATTAGCTGCATATTAAATTTCGTGTTGCGATGGGATTTCTTTATGTATTCCACAAAACATTTTCCTTGAGAGACACTTGAGAATATTTTCCAAGAGAAAGAATTGATTTTTATGTGGAGTAAAAAAATGTTCAGCCTCTATGTGAAAGCGTTTTGTTCAGATTGTGAACTATATTTTGATTTCCCGCAGTGTTTGTTTTGCTAGCCGGACACAGTTGTTCATTTCATATTCCTGAATTCAAATTCTTGTACGAATGACTTCAGTTGATCAGTTAGGTCTTTTTCCGGTATCTTTCAAGACAAAGAATTGTTTCTTACCTGGGGAATAATTTATTTTAGCCATTATGTGAAAGCTTTCCTTTAGTTTATGAGCCATTTCTATTTATAACGCAGTGTTTGTTTTGCATGATTCACTTGTTCATTTCATACCATTCTACAGCTGATTCTAGTTCAATTAAAGCATTCATATTCTTGTATGAATGAATCTCTTGATTTAAATTGCACTTCAAAATGTCGCAAGATTTGTTTCAGCAGGTCCTCTCCCCGCCACCCCTCCTACGCCTGCGGGTTCGCGAAGGCTCGTGCGTGCATTATCGGCGCTCGCCTCTCGATTCTCGCGTCACGAATCTATATCTCGAGAGAAGAAAGTGAGACTGTTTTGCAATCTATACTGGGAGAATATCGATCGGTCCTAGACCTTGACAGTATTAACGATCGAGCGCAGCGAGGTCCATAACCGACGGCCGATATTCTCACCAGTACGCCCCTGAGCAAGCTTGGTTAATAAAAGATATATGACACATTTGTGCTTACAAAATAGCTGTGGAAATTAGACCATAAACAATGCACGAAACTTTACCCGGTCCGATACTTAGAAAATATCAGACCGGCAATAAAGCATTCTGATTGGCTGAATTTAGTTATTGCTCCTCTCTACTGCCTTAGTCGTGTTATAAAACTAAATTATCGTAAAAAAACAGTATAGCGAAACAAACTTTTCAGTGCGACTGGTATGACATAAAAATTATCGATGACTGATATTTAATTTTTTTTTATATACATGTAAAGGAAACTGGATAGCGTGTCAGAATTGTGAGAAGGAAATGGTGGAAATGTTTGAATTAGAAAATTAAAACTTATATGAAACAAATACATTGACACTGACACTCGCTAATAGAATAGAATAGAATAGAATAGAATAGAATAGAATAGAATAGAATAGAATAGAAAACTTTATTATCGTGTCAATGCCTTATAGCCTGGGAAAGATCCCATACTAATTGGGGACACAAAAAACAAAAATCCTTATTTCGTCGGCCATTTAGAAGTTTATGATATGTCTTCCTGCCACACTTGTACTCTTCCCAGTATGGCCAGGGTATTGACAGGGTATTGGCAGGGCTCGATCGCCAGAATCTTCCAAGTATAAAATGTCTGTGCCTCGGGCAGATGGTCATGCTCGCAAGCTGGGTCGCCGACAAACCGCGAATACCCGCTCTGGCCAAGATTAGCTCGGCTTCGGTAACATCACCGAATTTCGATAAATGGCAGCTCGCCAAATGCGCCGAAATATCCGAGTTGCACTCAAGAGAGCGAAACAGGATTCTCCTCGTCGCCTACTAGAGCTACACGGAGTCTGTAATATTTCGTGCAGAGAACAACTGTAGGGAATATCAGGACATTTTGCGCAATATATACGGACGTTCTCGGGATAGACTGAGAGGGTTCTGACAAAATATACAATCTGACGCACATTTCTAGGGGTGGCGAATGGTCTATCAAAAATGACGAATCTCGGCAAATTTAAGCCGTGTCTCGGAATCTCAGGCGCTTAAAAAAAGCGTCTCGAAATCTCGGGCTCGCCAGAAATAGGACGATCTTGGAGTCTCGAATTTTGAATCTCGCAAATGCAGCTTCTTGTATACTATATTTTCTCGGAGTTTTGGATCACTGCGTCTCGGGCTCGGATTTTTGGAGCGCTAAGTCTCGGGCTCGGACTTTTAAACCAGGGTATCGGCGTCTCTGCAAGTCTCGGATTTACCATTCGCCACCCCTATTTCTCATTTAATTTAATTTAAAAGAGTGAAATTGTAAAACAAACACTGTGTTGCCGCATCGTGGAAAATGAAAATAGCTCACAAACGAGTTTTCAAAATCTTTCACATAATGGCTGAAACATTTTTTTTTCCCCCTTGGCAGCGACAGGAAAAATACCTGACTGGACAACTGATGTCATTCGTATAAGAATTTGAACACTTGTAAAAGTTCTTACGGAAAATGTTTTGTGGAATAGAAGCTAATAGATAAAGAAATCCCATCGCAACACGAAATTTAATATGCAGCTAATTTGCATATATCAAGGAAATATTTATCTGTTTACTTTTGAAAATACCCAGATTTTTCCCGAAACAACAGCTAAAACGACGAATAATATTTATTTACAGAGCATAGGTCTGCCGTTTAGCGGTTATTATTGTATCTCCAAGCGTTTTCGGCTGAGAAATTGGTCTATCGTTCGGACCGCCTTATCTTTGGTTTCGATCAAAATGGCGAATAATTGGAAATTCGCAGAGCTCTGTACGGTGCGCAGCTTTAAGTGCCCACAAATTTTATTCTATAATTTATTAGATTGGTGTTAGTACTTTTGAGTTATAACAGATTTGACTCTAGGTCAGGTCCCACATAAGAGAAAATAATTTTCAACTATAGGTATGTCACGTTTCGCAAATTCCGGGGTTCGAGAGAAGGTATCTTAGAAAATTCATAACTCAGTCAAAATTTGATAAAATACAATTATTAAACCTTTAAACTATTGATGAAAGATGAAACTTGAATATATAAAATATTCAGCTAATTTGCATAATTTTGAGGTTATGTTGAAAAATGGCCTCGCAAAAAATGAAAAAGAAGGAATTGATCCAAATAAATGTGATATTTGTTGATGGGATATAATGGTTAACTTTCACTGAAAATATTAGGCAAATCGGTGAAGGGCCGAAATTTGCCTTATCCGTTCTTACGCGGACAGCCTCTTAAGTAGTACAACTGGCTAAAAATGCTCCGAAAAAGGACCCTTTTTTGAGAACTGTTTCAAATCCATTTCAAATTCCATAGAAGAAGTTGTTAAGTCATTTTATCAGAGAAACAGATTATGAAATCGACATTTTCATTTTCGTAACGGGAATGTGTGAAATTGATTACCTCGCAAGCGGTGTAAAAATCAGTTTTTTCTAATTTTTAGGTTTATGTTTTAATTAGTATTCATAATTTTTGTTTTATAAACAGTTGTGAAGAAAAATACATGAAATATGAGTTAGCCGCAGTGAAACAGCAAATTCTGTGTTAATTATTAACAGGCATTAAAATCAAGGACATGACTCCCTTAATTTTATTCAAATTGAATGGTTTTTTTGCGGCTAAATGCAGGAAGATTACTTAACATGTGGACAAAAACTGTGCCAAATTTCGTCAGCATTGAGTTTTTCCTAGTGGCAATTTGTTAAATTTTATCACATGTAAGTCAAAAAGACGCCGAATTCGACGAATTCAGCCAGTTTTTCATCGCGATTTCTCTGCAAATTGAT
This sequence comes from Desmophyllum pertusum, assembly GCA_029204205.1. Lineage (NCBI taxonomy): Eukaryota > Metazoa > Cnidaria > Anthozoa > Scleractinia > Caryophylliidae > Desmophyllum > Desmophyllum pertusum. Next base: position 8,523 of record MU825531.1, on the reverse strand, counting down.
CCGTCATCTTGAGCCTTGTACTTACCAGCCTGATCAACATGAGCACACACGAAAAATAATCTGGAATGTTGTGCGAGACTCCCGTGAACAAAATACCAGAGCGCATGTCCTTAGCTTCCACCGTTCGATACTTACGTCTGCAAATCCAAGATGGCGTCTTAAAATGGCGCCCCAGACAACGAAAATTCAATCTCCGCTTTCTCCAAAACCCGCAAACGGTGGACTCGTATCTTTTGGAAATTGATCATAATAATGTTTTATCTACCAGCTGGCTGTAAACGAAGGCAACTTTATATTTTAATACGGACCCACCCAATTGTACTACCTTAATATCGAAAACAGTTTTAAAATGTAGAAGGACTACAATTCTTTTAGTTTATGTTGTTTTTAGAAAAAAAAAATTGTAATAAACGACTTTTCTCTATTTAAAATAAAGAGTAGATTCGCACAAGCAACAGCGAGATCGTTTTAAAACGATCTTTTACGGCAAACTTTAAACCAAAAGAGTTTTATATTTACTTCTTCTCCGTTTTAAAACTATTTTTATATTAGGGACTGTGCAATAATTACCAGGAGGGCCGAGGGGTTGGAAAACCAGAGGGGGGGACATAAAGTAAAATCAAAAGCAAGGAGGGAGGGGGGGGGGGGGGCTGGGGGGGGCTCTAGGTAAAATAAAGTCACTCAAGAGAGGGGGGGGGGCTTAACCATTTTTTTTTCAAGTACATATTACATTGGCGAATCCATACCTATTTATAGGGGGGATCGAAAACTTTTCCGGCCCTTCGGAGGTGATGTTTGTTCCAGACGCGGGATCATGTTCCCAACAATTAAACATGCTTCTTTCTGTTATATAAGATTTTAAATATCCCACAGGTGCGTGTAGAGAAAATGTAGCGTACTTGTGTATAAAGGTGTGTGTATACTGACTGTGAGGGGGGGTGGGGGGGGGGGGGGGGTGGGGGGGGGGGGGGGGGGGGGCCGGGGGGGGGGGGGGGGGGGGGGGGGGGGGGGGGGGGGGGGGGGGGGGGGGGGGGGGGGTAGGGGGGGGGGGGGGGGGGGGGGTGGGGGGGGGGGGGGTCGTACGATAATTTTCTGACTATGATTAGAGGGGGGGCCACAAAATAACTAAATTCACGTGGAGTCGCTTTAGGAGGGGGGTATTTACCTAATATGTTGGCTGCATGAAGCCATTTTTTTTTCCAACCCGCCCCCCCCCCTCCCCATACCTGATAATTATTGCACATGTCCCTTAAACATAGTTCAAGGAACTCAAGAAAATCACGAATCGGGTATCTACCCATCCTATGCGAGATCAACAACCGCACGAAGGGATATAGATCACACCACGTTTGGCTCTTTTCTTTGGAAAAGAATTTGTCTTCTATTTTTGTTTCCTGAGTTAGTTCATTGTTCATTGCTTATTTTTCTCGCTAAAGCTTTTGCCGCAAACAGCAAGTGGAAATTTTAGTAATTATTCTGTAAAATAGAGATATTTAGACGTCTTAGACGAAAGAACCCGCCAGCAAAGCGTAAACAGGGTAAACTGGGCAAAATCTGCCTGTCACTGAATTAGGGGCCTTTGCGTGTTAGGTCCACTTCGGACAGGTATTACGTTTGGCCTTTGGGTACCCGGGGGGGGGGCGGGTGGGGGGGGGGGGGGGGGGTTCCTCCCTTATTGATAAGGCTATATAGGTATGGTCGCGGCACCAATTAGAAGGCTATGGTTTTTTTTTTTTGAGCCGTTTGGTCTTGAAATAGGGTATGTTTTGTGCACTCTTGCCTGGAAATTTGGTTTGGCTGCAGTTTTTAGACGCACACTATTTTTTTTTTTTTCATTAACAAATCGGGAAATTTTTCGAAGCCCTTCCAGTTTCTCCAATGTTGACGCAAACTGGAATCCATTTCCTGGGTAGCTGAAGTCGTTTTTGTATGTCAGACACCGTCATGAACCACGTGTACGGTACTAATTTTATCAAATCTGAATAACTCTGAAATAGGTGTATCGTATTTTTGGGGTCAGGTCTGAAAGAGGGTATGGAAAATCGCATTAGTGTGGTCTGAAATTTAGGGTAAGGGGTGTCAAGGAGCCGGTAGCCAGCGCTCTCGGATAGAGGGCACGAAGGAACAGGGGCTGAAATAACGTTCTGGCGCCATCGTGCGGGATTTTCATGGACAGCAACGACACGAGCGGCAAAATGAGTGCGGCGTGCGCGCATCAACCTGCCCTCCACTCATAATTTCCATACAAACATAATGGATAATGGACGGCAATGTTCAAAATTCCCGGAAATTGTTTCCATTTCGCGTGGTATAAGGCCGTCACGGACACAGATAAGGTTCTTTATACCTCTGAAAAGCAAATTCCGAGAGAGACTCTTCTTGCACATATCTTTTTTAGCAAACTAATTATCTTCTTTTCCGCGACAATAGTGAAATTTATATCGCCTCGAAGTCGAGCGACTCGTTAAGTAAAACACGAAAACAGTAATAGCTCAAAGAGATTTCATGTTTCACTTACGATCGCTCGACTTCGAGGCGAGAAATTCACTATTGTGCGCGAAGAGATAATTAGTTTGCTAAAAAAGCTATGATGAAAGAAGAGTCTCTCTTCGGAATGTTTTCCAAGGTAATAAAAAAAAAACTTATCTGTTCCGTTGACGGCCTTATCCACCGCGAAATGAAAAGCAAATTCCGGGATTTTGAATTGCCGCCATTATGTTGTGTATGGAAATGAGCGAGCAGGTTGGCGCACGCGCAGTCATTTTGGCAACGCTGTGGTCGAACAGCAACGACACGCACACAGCGGCATAAATGAGGTGCGCGTGCGCGCAACCCTGGCTCGACTATGGTCATTTACATACATACAAACATAATGCGGCCAATTCAAAATTCGCGCCGGAATTTGTTTTTCATTATTTTCCATTTTTCATTTTCGCGTTGGATTAAGGAATAAGGGCCGTCACGGAAACAGATAAAGGTTTTTACCTTGGAAACAATTCCGATAGAGGACTCTTCTTTCACTATATCTTTTTTAGCAAACTAATTATCTTTCTTCCCACAATAGTGAATTTTTATCGACTCGAAGTCGGAGCGACTCGTAAGGTGAAACACGAAAAACAATAGCTCAAAGATGTTCATGTTTCACTTTAACGATCGCTCGACTTCGTAGCGATGTAAATTTCACTATTCGATGGGAAAGATAAATTAGTTTGCTAACAAAATGATATGTGGAAAGAAGAGTCTCTCTCGGAATTGTTTCTCAAAGGTAAAAACCCTTATTCTTGTTCCCCCCCGGGTTGGACGCGCCTTATCCACGCGAAATGAAAACCAAATTTCCGGTAATTTTGAGATTGCCGCCATTCATGTTTGTATGGAAATGAGGCGAGCAGGGTTGGCGCACGCGCAGTCATTTGTGCCGCTGTGTCGACAGCAACAGCAAATTTTTTTGGCGCGAACGTATTGTTGGTGTGGTTTTGCAAACACGACGGACAAGGAGGAAAATAAAGATCTTATAGTTTCCGCCTCCAAAACGTGGAATATGTCCCCTTTTCACTACTGTTCCCCCCGCAAAAAAATAAATAATTTGAACACTTCAAGGTTTAACATCGAAGATTTTTCCCCATGAATGCCGTGGAATCCGAGCAAAACTTGGAGTATATCATTACTGGCTAATGCTTCGTTTGGCTCGTTCTGCATTTTCAGCGGGACTCTGACATCGTGGGGCGCTTCCCGGGCTATTTTTCTTTCAGCGATGTGTTGCAGAAAAAAAACCCTTGTGTTCAGTAAGACCTCATGTTTTCACTCAGTAACAGGCGGGATCATCCACGTCGCAAGGCATTTTAAAGCTTCAAGTTTACAGCAGGCAAACTCTTATTCTTTGCGAAAAACCTTTGCAATGTTTTCGTATTTTTTTGAAAAATCACGCCATTTTATCCTATGTTGTTTGCTATGGTTTTTCTGGGCAAAAAGCGCTCTTGGGGCATGGTGCGCAGACGTTTATTTTCAGCCTGTCAGGCCACCCCCCCCCCCCGTCAAGCGAAAAAGCGAATGGTGCCCGCAGCGAAGGTAGTCTGGTGAGAGAGTTAGTAGAAATGCGTAAAACAGGCTCTCGGTAAGAAGGGCTCTTCGGAGGGGCCGCACTCGTCCGCGCCGCTGCCCTAAACTCTCTCCAGGACTACCTTCCGCGCAGCTTTTTTTCGCTTCGCGTCCCCACCTATCCGCGAGCCTGGAACAGGCTAAGAAGCAGGCCACATCACCCCCACCAAAAAATTTCAGGGAGTGTTTCCCCCCCTCCCCCCCCCCCCCCCCCCCCCCCCCCCCTACCCCCGGTGTCCTGGGAGCAGTTCTAGTCGGGAAGGTAGGAATAACAGACCTTTCTTTTCAACTTCCTTTTCAAACATGCCCAAGAACAAATGTATTATGAAAACACGACTTTTACGCAACCCACGGCGACGACGCCTGAGATATCAGACACAACGTCTATTAAAAAACGAACTATCGCTGAGCTGAATATGTAAAGACCCCTGTTCAATTCTTAATAGAAAACGTTGAAAATATTGCCGTCCAGTGTTCCGAACGTTCTCCGCAATGCCAAAACGCCGGACTTTGGTCATTTCACGTTGTTGTTTTGTAGAGGATTGGCAGGCACAAGAGCGTAAAAATAAGGGTGTGAACGTCGCGCTTAACTGCCGTCTCGCGTCCATTGGTTTCCCGTTAGGCCGGTCTCAAATGGCCGGCAATTTTAAAATTCCCGGCATTGGTTTTCATTTCGCGGCGGCTAAGGTCGTACACGAAACAGCCTAAAGAGTTTTTTACCTGGAAGGGCAATTCCGAGAGAGCCCTCTTCTTTTCACATATCTTTTTTTTTTTTAACGCAGGAAATAATTATGTTTTTGCAACAATAGTGAAGCTTGAAATTATGGTTATTTTTCGCTCGATGTTCGAGCGCTCGTTAAGTGAAAACATGAACCTCTGTGAGCTTATGTTCTACGGTCAACAGCGACCAAAACAGCGCAGCATGTCGCACAATCATTTTGCCGCTGTAACCGAGGACAGAGTAAACGAAATGATACCGAAATTATACTAAACGCCACGTGGGCCAGCTATTGTACTGCTCATAAACCTTTTGTTTGGTGACGTTTGCCGTCGCCGTCCATGGTTTGCGTAAACTTCCTTCTGCATGTGGAACGTTGCCACTGCAATACTACTAGATTCTACCTAACCATTGAGAACTGTTGCACATATAGGATATACTGAGTCATGGAACGTTAACCTAAATCCGCCACCAGCAAGAGAGAACGTTGTCCTATGGGCTGGCTGAGGATTCTCGTCCGTGCTACTGGCATGCAGTTTCCCAACACGCCAAAATGGTTTGTCCTGTTCTTTCTTTGAGTCAGTATTTCTTTACTGGAAACAGTCGCTCTCGTCGATCAATTGGCTTGTTGCCCTAGTAGTCGCGAGCGCGAATACAAAGGCAAAGGCTCGGTTGCTTTTACAAGGTAGGGGTGCGGTGAAGCGTGATGAACCTCTTGGTGGGGTTTACTCCAAAAAATTCTCCATTCATCCCTTGGTTTGTACTTTAGTAAGAGGTGACATGGCCTATCAGAAAGATAACTGACGTATTTTCGAGGCGGGACACGGTCAATAAATTGAAATACAATTTAACACTCTCTCAGTATAGGACGGACATACCATCGGGACCGGCACAAACTGTCCGTCTTATAGAGAAGTTTTAGAATATCAGTAACATGGACATGAAAAATTGGCGCCTCATAGAGGGACCAAACACCGAGGTGTCCACCCTCATACTACTGGAGGTCGCCCCGTTAATGAGATGAGTTGACTATAAGGACATACGCAACACGAGGAGTACCCCCCAACGAGAAAATTATTCTTCAAAATCGATTTGGGTCGAATTGCCCGATACGATTACTGGATCATCCAATAAGGGATTTACGCTTACATAATTAACAACCGTGGGAAAATAATATCCGCTCTTTCTCAGAGCCAGCTAGCAGTAAATAATAACCTATATTCTAGTTTCCAGCCAGTATCCGTTATATAAAGATGCTTTTTCCCAGCCAGCGCCTACTTTTGTAAAGCAGCGTTTTGCCCTAGTCAAATTTTACGGTAGTAATCTTTGGCCAAAGCAACATCCTACGCATACTGTATTCGTACTGTTTGGTGATTCGATGCCTAGCTTTCCTTTTTCCTTTAAATTTTGGAGCCACCAAACGTTCAGGACTAATAAACTGGATGTGTGCTAAAAAACATTCTGATCTAACTAACGAGTCCACTCTCCATAGCTTACGATTTCTTATCCCGGCGTACGCTTGTCAGAAATAAATAATGGGACTTTCCGGCGCCTGCGCCAAAATATATTCGGCTTGTTTGATAGTTGGTAGCGCTCCACAAATGAAAATTTGGGTTTGCCATCTCGGGTTTTATGCCTACTTACAAAATTGTTGGCATTGTCAATCGTTTATCTTATCCCAAAGAAAGACATATGTATAACATATCCTGAAAAAGAAGAAGTAAACTGGATTACTCCAGCACCTGTGCTACTTCAGGGTAATTCATATTGGAGCGTCAGTATCGGCGTGCAATCCAGGGTGGCCGGCGGTCTAAAAATCTAAAAAGGATAGAGCGCGGGTATGCAGGTTTATATTCGCTGAGAATGTGAGAAATTTGATTGAAAACGAGTTTTGACCATCTTATAGATTTAAATAAACTATAACGGGCCCTGGTGTCAATGAGAGGACTTACCGTTTTCAATAATTTTCTAATGTTTTATATATATATCCGTGTTCAGTCTTTAAAAAAATAAAAACCTTGTTAAAAACGCCAACCGTAAGGTCCTTTTTACAATGCAGCAAAACTCGGCAGTTTCATTTATTTTGTTATTCCATATTGGATCAATTATGGAGCATTGTACTTTGGAACATGTGCCCGCGTCCCTTTGTAGGCAAACAGTACAGCTGGCACGTTTTGAACATGGCCGGCCTTTTTATTCTAAAAAATCGAGGTATTTGAGTCAGCTGTCCTTTTGAGCGCTTAACGCTCGCAGTGAAATTTCTTTGTTACGGTATTTCGCTCCTACGGGTAGTTTTCCAGCTGAACATATATTTGTTTTAAAACGTGTTTGCTTATTCAAGAATGGATGGTTAACCCTTGCATGTCAGTCACTTTTCTGCACACGAGCAATTTCAGAAGTAGCAGAATTTAAGTATGTAATCGCCTAACGTCCCTTTCACAGAGTATTTTCCTCGTTCCTTATTGTATTTCTACGACCGTGGTAGAGTTTTGGCCAAGTCATAAGATTGTAACAAACCATTGCTTGACACGAAACCATATATAAGGAAGTAACTTGTAAGAAAAAAAAAAAAAAAAAAAACTCGTCTTTATTTAAATACATCTGCGAGTTACGAGTGAGCTCCTCGAAGAAACTACTGTTTGGACCCAAATTCCAGTCTGTTTCCTTGACGTCCGAAAGAAGTTTCCCTCAGTGAAGTAGATCGCCGGTAACCGAGAAAATAGTGACGAGTTTCCTGATCTCGTCTTTCCGCAATCCATCAGCGAGTTGATCCGAGTTGTGTTTACTTTATCTCCTATCGTCATCAGTGGCGTGGGAGAAGTGGAGGAACTTCTTTGGATCTTCAAGGACGTTATCCAAGGCCAAGCAGACGAGAAAAACCAAAACAAAAATCCAAAACAGTGGTTTGTCCGTACGAGCCACCGAATTGTCATTCCTTGGGCGACGGACCAAATGCACTCGCCCAGTAAAAACCTATCTTCACAGGCGTACTCACAATGAAACATCCTAGGAGGACGATTCAGACGTCCCGCACAGAAAAGATACAGAACCTTAGCCATTGGAGTAATTCAAACGATATGAACGATCAAAGAGTCCCGCTGATCACCAGTACCTAACAAACCTTACAAACCATTATAATTAATTTGATATTCATTGAGACAATACAAAAGACTCCTTGTGTAATTAAACCGGCTCACTATAAAAGTACCTACATACATTGAATTAACATTCTTAGATGTTAAAATCACTTTCACTCAATCTTCTACTTAATCTAAATCCCCCCTCCCCTACTTATAATATTACTTACATAAATTAATCATATTTTTACTTATCTTATATAATCCTATATCTAATTATCATTCCCCTACAAAACATTCACCCCTCTATTATCCTAATCACATTATTTTTTTTTCCTTCCCCCCCTTCCCTCTCTCCTCTTTTCCTTTTTTCTCCTCTTCCCCTTTTCCCCCCCTTCTTCCTCCCATCCCTCCTTTTTCTTTTTTCCCTCTCTCCCCCTCTCTCCCCCCCTTCTCCCTTCTCTCCCTTCTTCTTCTCCCCTTCTCCCCTTTTTTCTTCTTCCTTCTTCCTCCCCTTTCTTTCTCCTTTCTTTTTTTTTTTCCCTCCTCTCTTTCTTTTTCCCTCTCTCTACTTTCTCCCATTCTTTCCTCCCTCCTCCTCTCCCTCTTCTTCTTTCCTTCTCCTCTCTTTCC
>MU825530.1:0-31365 GCA_029204205.1 Desmophyllum pertusum | reverse complement strand
TAACAAATAAATAAGCCTCAACTGTGCTCTGTTCTGTTATAAAGCACGACCAGGAAGCGGCGCGAGCACGAAATAAGTGTAGGGGGAAACACGAGCCGACATGGCGAGTGTTTCTCCCTTACTTCTTGAGTGCTCCGCCGCTTCCTGGGCCTATATAACAGAACAGAGGCACAGTTGAGGCTTATTTATTTTGTTTTATGATAAAAAAAATCCATGATTTCTTCCTGCACAATTGTACCTTAATTTTCCGAAACAAACATTCGCATTTGTACATCGAGACACAAACTGAACGTTCGTTCAGCACCCTTGCTTTGTACTCTGATAAAGCACGCTACTTCGAGCCAATCACAGCGCTTTGTACGAATGCTTTCAAATGATTTAATTGGTTAACGAGACAAAAGCTGTCAAAAACCTCAAAAACTGAAATGAGCAAGAACTCAATTCGAAAGCAAAACGAGTGCTTCAATGTTCACAGTTTTCAGGTCCTTAAAAAAGCTAAAAATCTGAACGTTTTCAATGAAATAGCGGCCGAATTGTGTGGCCCATGAAAACCTTGCAAGTTTCCAACATGACATTTGAAAAACAAACTGCTTAGATCTTGTCGGGTTGAACCTTCAACAAACTGCTGGCGTCTAAATGTTTTTGTGAATGAAGATCGTCGCTTGTTTTTACGGCAGCAAGAAGTAGGATTTGCCCGAACTGGTGTCAATGGGGGGTTGTAAAGACTGGACTGTTTTGGTCTTCCACTCAGAGCATCGGAGAGGATATTCGAGCAAGCTCTTCATTTGATCGCTAAAATTGACGAGTGTTGTAACTCTTCAGGCTTGGCTTCGCTGCGATGACCAGAAGAATCGTGCGCGAGATCGATGCTGCGAGGATGGAGACCAGTGATCGCAGTTGCACGAACACTTTAGGAGAAGACATTTGATTTTTTATTTGGAAATTTCCTTCATCATACCTTCCGAGTTTGTTAACACAGAGAGGTTTATTTTCAGTACTCAAACTCGATCTTCAACTCTGTCGGATTGCGTAAGCATTCATTTGAGCTCCGTGCTTTTGTACTCTCATAAAAGCACGCGTGTTTTAAAACCAATCAGAGCGCGTGTTATATGACACTGTATTATAATAAGTATAGATAAAACCTCGTACGAGGTTTATGCCTTGAAAGCAAAAAAAAAACGGAAACTTAATTTATATAAATATATCACCCTTAAATACACCGATTTCCTCATTCTCATCCTTAAATACAACGAATACCTCACATTCTATTAGTCAATTCATATCACAGATTTGATTGGTTTCAAAAAACGCATTGTGTCCTTTTATTTGCTTAGTCGCTTCGTTCCAATCCGTTTTTTAAATATGTAGTTATATCCGACCTTGCCAGTCTTCCTAACGATTCACTATCTGCTAATTACGACTATAGTACCATAAATCTTCATAATCCACAATGATAGTCACGTTACTTCCAAAAACGCTGAAACCGTTGCTTGTCCATTCCCGTGTATCCAGTTCGCCAGCTCCAGTTCAACGAATTCTTTTTTCTCTGTGCTCTTCTAGCTACTTCTTTTTTCCAGATACGTTTTAATGTAAAAGTGGGGGGGGGTTTGTGGGGGTGGTAAAACAACAACGCCAACATGGATGAAATGTATATGGAAATCATGACCCATTTAGCCCAGGTTGGGTATTTATACAATCCTACGTTTAGTATCGCAACCTACACCAGATATTATGATCACGGTAAACTGAGTCTAAAAAACAAAAAGCAGACAGACATGCCATGACATCACAACACAAAACTCAACTCGCACCTACACACGAACGTATCTTGCAACTCTAGTTTAACCTTTTCACTCCCAGAGACAAACCTTGAGTCAATAAATATGGTTGTACTTTCGAGTCTGTGGACGAAACCCTAGTGTGTGACCATTCAAATGGAAGCTATTGAGAAGAACTTTCATGTGGTACTGTTTGTTTTTGATAGTTGTGCAAGACGAAATTCAGGATTTTTCCCACAGTTTTGAACTTAGCATTCTTGGGAGTGAAAGGGTTAACTAGGGACAGGGCCTCTCGCAGTTTCCAACATCTAAAACAATCAGAAGAGCGATGTCGTAGATCGTGTTCCGCTATTTTGTCAGTTTTGTTATGCCTCCGTCTTTTTTTTTGTTTTCTTTCGTAATTAGTGTTCAAAACGGTTCACAAGTTTTCTGTTAAATGAAGAAAATCAAAGAAAGGTTATTGGAAACGACAGCTTTCATCAACAGATACAAACAAGGCGTCTTGCAACTCTAGTTTAATTCTGAAAACGGTTACAAGATTTCTGTTAAATCAAGAAAATTCAGGAAAGGTTATTGGAAACGACAGCTTTAATCAACAAAAATACAAACAATTTGAGTTTCAAAGAGAAGAGAATTACACTTGCCCAACATTCAGTTATGAAATTGAATTATTTTTTAATTATTTTTTTGATTAGTATGTCACAGTTACCCTTTTTGCCTCATTTTGAGATTGTTAATCGCTACAGTTTCTTATCCTGCGTCAATGTATGGTTCACGCGGCCCACAACACTGGGAAATGCAGACCAAACGCCTGACGCGTCTTACAATTGCCTCAAGAGACGACTGGGAACGAGTGAGGTGACAGACGGCAATCAAACCCTGTAAAGTCACGTGATTGTCGACAAACAAAGTCAGCCTTACAGTCCCGACGCTATCACGCCCCCACAAAAACCACTGCGGTTATAAGTTGTTATTAATTTGATGAGATTATATAAATAAAGAGAGTGGACAAAAAATACACTTGAATTCTTGACTTGGTTTGACGTCAGCTTCTATGATTCACTCCCAAATACGGGAATAGAAGAGGTTTTAAGTTTAAGAAGCCCGTAGACAAAAGAGATAATCATTTGCCATCCAGTCGAGTCTTTTCAAAAACCATTTCGTTCTCAATTTAATTATTAGTTTCTCTGCAGTTAGACTAACACATGATACAAGTATTTAATGATTTGCATTTGTGAAACAAATCAAACGTTGAATCAAGCGCTGATTGATGAGCTTCAACTGATAAAAAGCACAAATCTACTCGCCTGTTACTTAATCCCGGCGTTAGTTTCAAATTCTGTTTTCCCTATATTTACCTTAGTATCGTTGTTCAACTTATTATCAACGTATTTTGCGACAAACTTGTAATTACACTGCAGTAATTATTCCATCGGTTAAATGGGGATTAGGTATTTTGAACCATTTTTGTCATAAATTAAGTCGAAATACTCAGAAAGAAATTCTGAGCTCCCCAACGGGAATCGAACCAAAGACCTTCCAGGTGCCGATTGGACGCTCTAACCACTGAGCTATGGAAGACTCATGGCGAGCAAGGCCATATAACTAGGTTCATATGTGACACATGTCCTCAGTGCCATCCAGCAAGGCTCAAATATGTCAAAGTGAAAAATATGAATAAATGTTAAGTGGAATGAGCGACTTGGATAAAGGAAGAAATGAAGAAATGCTCTCACGTCGAAATACTCGGAAAAAAATTCTGAGCTCCCCAACGGGAATCGAACCCATGACCTTCCAGGTGCCGGTCGGACGCTAACCACTAGTTAAGGAATTAACTATAATAGACAACATGGCCTCTTACACACAATGTTACTCATTGTAAACATCAAATCATCGTGACCTAACTGACTGATATCCATCTCGCAATTTCATCCAATAAAAATCTATACTACAAAGAAATGGGCCGGTGATTTCTGTTCTCAACTTTGTTATAATATTGTAATTACCATGTTAAGACCAATACGGCTGCAAACAGTATAGCCAACCAATCACAACTCGAAGTAAAAACACGTGATCATGATCAAGCGCGGGAGAAGTTTCGCGTACGCGAACTCAAGCGTTGGTCTGAATCTCACTTCTGGCACCATGCAATAACAACAGGCTACAATCTTTGATTAAGAGCATTTCAGTCTTACTTAGAACTGAATTGACAATATTTGAAAACTCGACTGAACTAACAAATGCTCTATCTAAACAGCTTCTGTTGTTCAGTGATATTCAACGTTTTATCACAAATCAGGTCTTGGTCTTGATTAACCGAAAGGATAACATCCTTGTTCTGGCTGACAAGCTCCCATGTTGTGAGACTTGTTTGAAACGCAAATACGTTATTTCCCGGTACATGTATTTTTTAAAAAGTCTTTTTATTATTATTATTATCAAATCCAATGAGAAACTATCTAACTGATGAAACAGCTCAATGCAGGTCAGCTGCTCATCGTCTCTTCAAATAATACATCAAATGTAAATGTATCTATGCGTTGTAAGATTGAGCACGGAAATTGAAACTACCCTTTGTAGTATATTGCGCATGCTTTGCGGACCTATATATAGTTCCCATGATTCTTAGTGTGAGTGATTAAAAGTGTCGTTGTGCAACAGCGATAGTTGCTAGCTCTGGAGAAGCGTGTTAAATCCACATTTATCTGATCAATTTCCACTACACCATTGGTAGAGGTTGAAGCATGCTATTGTACATAACCCACAAGCCGACAAGCTTACTATAATCGCCCCCCTCTCACCTCCCTCGCCTTTCTGCCCGACTCCCTCTCCCTTCGCCGTTCTTTTGCACTTGCCCCAAGCCTCCAATGTATTCCTAATCCAAGATGGCGGCTTATAAACACTCGATGGAATATTCAGCGCTCGCTCGCCCAAAATACGCCTGTTTTGCAGGCTAACTATACTATCAAGTTCACGTTTAGCTTTTGACCGTCCGATTTCACAATGCCACTAGCCACAATCTAGCTAACCTTACTACCATCCTAAACTAACGTAAAAGTTTCGTGGATTCCATCTTAAACCAAGCCCAACTGTAACCTCGTGTAATCTCTAGAAATTCCGCTACCCACCCCACCCCAGGTTGAAGCGTTACATCGAGAATAGTTAGTTTAAAAGCCGATTATCTATGACAACTCAGGATTTAATTTATGCATTTAAGATGATCGTCGTTCAACAGCAAACAGCTACAACTTCTTGTTTTCAGCATTTATGGCATCGGGCGACACAATAAGATTAGTTATTACAAAGCAATATTAAACAAAAGACAACAAGTAGAGGAAGGCATAGCTTTATTAAAGACGTTGCATTCCTAACTGTTACTTAAAGATTAACCATGATTCTTCCTCAAATAGCCATTACGTTTTCTCCACTGTAGCGGTTAGTTAGTGCAATGAGTTGTTACACAGGCCAAATAAACACCAAGCCAAGCGCGATATGACAATATAAAATGAATGAAATGGACAGCGTGGGGTGAAACCAGCGGTCTTGCATGTAGGGAAACACGATGCATAACTTTCGTTCAAAAGGCTGATATTAAAGGAGCTATGTCACGATATTTTAAGTCATTTTTGCGATGTGGAAAATCACCTTCAAATTGAAGAAAGCCTCAAAATAATAGTTTTGAAGGTAGAAAAAAAAAAACACCAAAGAGGTGATAATAAACCAAACAGGAACAAGGATGGTTGAGGATGGAGAAGATTAAGACGGATAACAAACGACGAACTTGAAAAATTGATGCTAAATTTTTCAAGATGCACAACCGTGACATAGCTCCTTTAAAATACGACGATGCTTTTCCAAGTCGCTCTGACAGAGCTAAACTTCTGATCGATTACAAACAACATGCCTTTTGCATCAACAAATTGGCTGCTCTCGACCATCAATAACATTGATTGATTCTCATAAATTTTATATTTTTATAAAAGCTTGTTACTCAGGGAGTGCAAAGCTAAACTTCTCCCTGCTTTGCCTGATTTCTCAAAATGACCAATTCATTGATGCACAAAAGGCTTATTCCTTGTAATTCGTTTCGTCTAAGTTACCACTGAGTTCTATGCCGAGACAGAAACCACACATCTGCAATCAGTTGGAACCGGCCTAATAAATTCACGTTCATTTCCAAGACAATCTTTTCCAACGGGGTTTCTCGATATGGTAGGGAAAGACGTTAACAGTGTGACTGTAACGCGGGTAGACGTTCTTTAGGCTCGTCACGCAATCGCTCCAACAAAAGAAAGCGTCATTTTCGATAAGACCAAAACTGAATTTCCTGGAAAGTACACAACGAAATTTGCTTTTAAATCTAGTTGATTTACTCGCGTTGTTTTATCTATGAGTCCCAATCTTTTCTGTTGCGTTTCGTTTCGTTTCGCAAACAGTCAGCCCTCGCGAAACAGTCACATAAACGTCAAAACCAACTGAGTACTGCCGTTTGGTTAGCCCGAGTAACAGACGTCTCTATTCGCGCGCTTTCTTCGTCCCCTGCTCGAGAAACGTCTGAAGGCCCGTTTACACTGGCGATTTTAGCCGCGATTTGAGTGGCAATTTTTAGCGTCCGTGTAAACTACCTGCGATTTCACGGCGATTTTTACGGCGATGTCCACCTAGCTAGTCGCTTTTTAGTAGCAAAATCGCAGATAAATCGCATCAAAATTCGAGCAAGTTCGAAACAGTGGCGATTTCGAGGCGAGAAATCGCCGTGACATCACGGGTGATTTGGAATCGCGCTGAAAATCGCCACGCAAATCGCGGCTAAAATCGTATCAAAAATCGCCTGTGTACGGGCCTTGAGATTCGAGCAGAAAAAATGCATACTGATGACGTAGCTCTACAGAGATCCGTGTAGGTGTCTGATTGGCTGTTTCTCGGTTACGAATCCTTGCGCGCGAGTCACCCACGGAACAGACACTACATACCGTTTACGTCATCAGTATGGAATTTTTCGGCTGGAATCTCAGACCTCTTTCGAGCGAGGGATGAAAAAAAGGCGCGAAAAGAAACGTCTCTCTTCCCAGGCTATAATCTGGCGTGCACAATGTTGTAACAAATGATCCGCTTACCAGTTGAAGCTTGGTGATATAGCGTTTCCACCACAGGTATGGCCTCATTTCAGGACCAATCGCCGACAGACCATAATAAGCATACATAACCACGTGGACAAAACTATTACATGCTGCACCAAAGTAGGCTGCAAAAAAAATATATATGAAAATCGAAAATTGGTCAAGAAGAACTTTATACCAAGTAAAACAACTTCGAATTAAGACAATACAACACGACGGGAAGAGAGAAGATACTTACAGACACCACCTGCAAGAAAACAAACAGAAAACAAAATGTCAGTGAAAACGAAACTCACGGTATTAAAGGGATCCCCGACTGTTGGAACAAGTTGCCGTTAAAGTGATAGAAAAATAATCTGAACCTAAAATTTGTTGAAAACCGCGCAATATTATTTCAGTGTTAACGAAAAAACTGGCTACAAATCTCTGCCATTTTAGGTTTCAAATTTCCCGCGCGCCGCCATTTTGTATTATATGACGTATTGTGGTTGCCGCTATTGTCAGTAAACAATAGCTCTTTTGTTGTATAACAAAAGGGGCAACCATGAAACGTCATAAAATCCAAGATGGTGGCGCGCGGGTAATTTGAAACCTAAAATGGCAGAGATTTGTAGCCAGTTTTTTCGTTAACACTGAAATAATATTGCGCGGTTTTCAACAAATTTTAGGTTCAGATTATTTTTCTATCACTTTAACGGCAACTTGTTCCAACAGTCGGGGATCCCTTTAAGTTACAGAAGCGGTTACGAAGAAAGGAAAAAAATCATTTAACAACGTAGAGTAGTTTATCAAAGTTCTGCAACTTGAACAAGTTCTATTACAGTGTATTTCCCGGTTTTATTATGTTTCCGATGAAAAGTCGAGTTTCATTCTTCATTCTCCTATATTTTCATTTTTATCAGTCTAAATTCTGAAATTTGGCAGTAAAAAACGTCTTAAAGTTTTTAAACTTTAAAAAGCTAATGCTTTGGGGTTTTTTCCAACAACGAGGACATTTTTCGTAAAAACGAAACAAATAGGAACTTTGTCATCATGCCCTCACCTCCCTAATCTCCTACGCGGACGCTCTTTGAGCTGGTCACGCAACTCATGAGGAAAGATTGCGTGATGAACCCAAAGAGCGTCTGCGTAGGAGGCTATCTTATATGTACCTTCCCCTGCAGTGCCAACCCATCCACTAGGTGTCAACGATGAATTGCAATGGGTCGAAAGATATGGGCCTCGCCAAATCGTCAGGAGTGTTCTATTAACTTATCGGGTCAAATAGCCGCCCTTGTCGGGTTTTTGACCCGAGACCCCTCTCTCATCTGGAACACTGCCTACCTTGCCCTCCCCTCCCTTACCTGGGATCCACTTGCAGACCATCCACCACAGCACGCACATGCTTGCGTGATGGTACACGTGCAAGAACGTCACTTGATTGTTCTTCTTACGGAGAATAAAGAAAAACTGCAAAATAACAAACACAGACCGTCATCCTTCTGGCAAGAGTGCAGACACTTTACTCTCACAATGCCTCTCTTCAACCAGGAGTATAAGAAATGGTAGGGGCGACCTGACAAAAAAAATGTTGCGGATAACCTGCGTTGTACTAGCTCCCATCCAGGGAGGAGTATACAATTCTCCTAGTCACTTCATCCTATGGAAACTAAACTTTCACTCCCAGAGTCAAACCTCGAGTCAATAAATGTGGTTGTACTTTTGGGTCTATGGATGAAACCCTAGTGTGTGACCATTCAAATGAAAGCTATTGAGCAGTACTTTCATGCGGTGCTGTTTGTTTTTGACAATTTTGCAAAACGAATTCAAGATTTTTCCTCAGTTTTTAACTTAGTGCTCACTATTGAGAGTGAAAGGGTTAAGTCACTATTAAGCTCTGAAAAGGCTTTACTTTTCTTAGACTACGATTTTTAAAACACGTCCGTGGAAAACAAATACAACGCGTTTAATGAAGACCGCAGAACATATACTTTCAAATTGTCGACAACATTGATCAAAATCAGTGTAACAAAACATCAAAGAACGCCACTCACAGTGTCTAGATATTCCACAAACTTTGACAACCAATAAACGTAGCAAACTCTGGCCAACTGTGGACAAGAAAGAGAAAATAAAATAATAAGAAAGATCTCTATGCATGCTTTCAGTTTGTTTTACAAAACTAAACTACACTATAATATTATATTTTTTGGCCTTTGTCGTGTTTTCTTACGTTTCTGTGTTTCTTACGTTCATTTGCCCCTATTGCCTTCTAGGCCGGCCATGGGCCGTCGTACACTTTATACCAAGAGAGGATTGTCTAAGGAAGCATTCCCCCATACATGGGCCTCTTCAATGTTAATGTTTTGAAATCTATTTTTAACTTTCGGTCCATAGCTGAGCTATTTATAGAGCGCTATCTGATTGGTCAGTTCGAGTAACGTGATGTCGGAGCCTCAATCAGAAGGAAATAAAAATAACTTTCACAGCATGGCGCAAAACTATTAATAGATTTCAAAAAATTATCACGGGACACGGGGAATCAG
The DNA here is from genome assembly GCA_029204205.1 of Desmophyllum pertusum. Lineage (NCBI taxonomy): Eukaryota > Metazoa > Cnidaria > Anthozoa > Scleractinia > Caryophylliidae > Desmophyllum > Desmophyllum pertusum. Next base: position 21,942 of record MU825530.1, on the reverse strand, counting down.
TCCTTCCTTTTGTTCATCCTCTCGTTTATACAGTCGAAGTTCTCTGAGCGGACACTCTCGTAAGCAGGCAGCTCTACTTACGGCCGCCTTGACAAAATACCGTTTGAACTCTAGCTCATACACATTCCCGTAAGCGACCAGCTCCACTTGCGGACACTTTTTCTGCTTCCCAAGGGTGTCCGCTTACGGGAGCTTGGAGTGTACTCGATTTCCAGCGTTTCTCTTTTTCTTCTTTCTAACGCAAAAACGGCTGGTATTTCGTCTGTTATATTCAGCAGCCATCATTATCACAAGCTAAATTATCGGCGGGGGGGGGGGGGGGGGGGGGGGGGTATGTAGACTATGTCCAAGAGTGTTCCAGTGACTTCCTTATAAGCTTGCCGAGCTTTCGATCATCTGCAAGTTGAGCGCGCCCTTCGTTATTGACTATATAGCACCGGTGTCCTTTTCACGAATAGTTCAGTACCTACCCTATTTAGCCTTGGATCGTCACGGACATAAGGTACAGGCTCGCAAAGAAGATTGAACTGTGGAATATCCAGGACAGAGGCTATGAACTGCACAGTAAAATAAACAAGAAACACCAGTGAAAAAAATGTCTCCCAACATATTAAACTACCGCAATACTCACTACGCTTCTGTGAAGAGCGGTTTCAATCGAGTGTCGTAAAACCAAAAGGCACGAAAAACGTGTCAATTTGATGTCGCGAAAATTTCATGTAATAAGGTAGATAAGAACATGGCATAATGCTTAGCAACGCCGCTGGACAAGAAACGCCAACAACACGATTAACGGACGTAGTAAAAGCGCAGGTTGTTTGTCAGCTGTTTACGATTTGGTAGTTGATTGACAACTAGGTGTGAGAATGGCCAGGCCAAGCTCCTTTTATACTGGAACTTCTTGTTTAAAGGAGCTACGTCGCAATCCGTCTTAATCTTCTCCATCCTCGACCATCCTTGTTCCTGTTTGATTTATTATCACCTCTTTGGTGTTTTTCTAGCTTAGTAAACTATTATTTTGAGGCTTTCTTCAATTTAAAGGTGATTTCCCACTTCGCAGAAATGACTTAAAATATCGTGACATAGTTCCTTTAAACGTTTCAGCGCTGCACTCACTTCGTACACCATCCAGGCCGACAGGACGACAAGCGCAAAGTTGTACACTATGAGCACTTCTCTTAGACTATAGGCCTTCCTGTTCTCCATGACCTTGGGTCCAATTTTCACAATAAAGAGATACATGGCCACTAGAGCAATAGTCGGCCATGGAGTGGCAATCAGCGGCCATTCTTCAGTCTTGGGGTCTGAAATGAGAGGAAAGAAATAGAACAGATTAGAAGTGACAGAATACAATCAGATACACCCTATTCCAAAATGGCTGCCAATTTAAAATTCTTTTGTATGCATTTTAAAATTAGCCTCACTAACCTCGTTCTAGAGTAAAACTTCTTTTGAATTATCAACTCAAAAACGAGGTTAGCGAGGCAAATTTAAATACATACAAAAGAATTTTAAATTGACAGCCATTTTGGAATAGAGTGAATAGGTAGGTACGATTACGCAAATAAATTGATTAGGTAGGTAGGTAGGGTAGGACGGTGGGTGGGTTAGTGGATTTTAACCCTTTCGCTCCCAGAGTCAAACCTCGAGTCAATAAATGTAGTTGTAACTTTTGAGTCTGTGGATGAAACCCTAGTGTGTGACCATTCAAATAAAAGCTATTGAGCAGTACTTTCATGTGGTACTGTTTGTTTTTGACAATTTTGCAGAATGAAATTTAAGATTTTTTCTCAGTTTTAAGCTTAGCACTCTTGGGAGTGAAAGGGTTAACAACTTAGGCGAGTGGATAAGTAAGTAGGTGGATATAGGCAGGCAAGCAAGTAAGCAGGTAGAGCAGTGGGTAGGGATGTTGGCAGGTAGGTAGGTCGGTCAGTGCGCCTAAGTAGCCTGTAGGTAGATACGGCAGGTAGTAAGACAGGGCAGGTAGGTAGGTAGGCTTGTAGACTGACTGTTTACTGTACTTACCGCCGTTTTCAATAACCCACTGGTAGTAATCCACAAGACGTTGGGTGGTGGTCGTCATGTTTCTTTGTTAACTACCTGTGAAGATCACAAACAATATCAACTCAGTGATGCAGTTTAACATTGTTAACATTGGCAAAGGCACTCGACTCGTGTTTTGACTATAATTTACTTATTTACAAATTCACTCCATCTTTTATATACAACGGAACGGCAAACCGGGTTACTGAACATTCGCAATCCACCGTAGGAAAAAAGATGGCGGCGGTACATTTTACTACAATACCTTGCGAACCTAACACAGCCAATAGGCACATCAGAACATTTTTGCGAAATTCGTCCCTGTACTAACAACATTGTGTATGCTAGGTTTGAAGTTTTTAGAACTTTTCTGTGCGTTTTTATGAGCGTTTTTAGGGTTCTCGTGCGCAAAGAATTGTGGGTAAATGTACCAGTCGCCATCTTTTTTCTTACGGTGGATTGAACCTCAGTTTCCACTCTGCTGATGATGTATTAGCACGAATGGCAGTGCAACGGCGTGACATAAATACTGGAAGTCCTGTGAATAGGTGTCACACAATTTGAACTAAAACGCTAGCTAAAGCCTCCGATTTGAAGCATACGAAATGTGTATCAAAGCGTGACATTGTGTGTTATATCTATTCCACACAATCGTACAAAGAAGTTTCGGCTGTAAAATCAAATATAATTATACTGAAAGGCGGTGTTCAATCCAACAAAGTTGCTGAATCAGAAGAAATCGCGCGATCGGTTTCGAATTTCTGAAATACACCATGTACCTCACGCGGTTTACAAACTACAGCCTAAAATCGTACGAGCGGTTCGATATCGTTATAATTGATGAAAATCAACAACGGAAAACACCAGATAAGCGAGAGTTGACTGAAATATTTCGCGTTTTATAATTTAATACAATCAACAATTCCTTCAACATCTGAACATCGAGGCCATTCTAGCCGTTTGTGTAAAATAGAACGCAAAGGCCGACTTCCAAAATGAAAATTTCCGTTTTCTAAGGCACTCTCAAATTTCTAACCGGTATTTTTGGTCAAATGGATAGTGATTGCCCGAGAATAACGATATAATAAGTCGAGAGCATAACAACAGGCGATTTTCATACAAGCTAGTAATATTTCAACGTCTCTAAATAGTAAGTCTTTACAGTAAGGATTCAGGAAATTTAACTGAGAAACGGAAAATAAAAATAATTCTGGCGGGTGTAATCAAAACACCTGTTGCATGTCTGGCACAAAACGTGCTTTGTGTTATTTTCCCCCATCGAATAAGAAAAATAAAATAACAAAAACAGCTCATACAAGTGCGAAAAGGAGAACTCATTTTTGAACTGAACGTCAACAAGTCAACGTCTCAAAAACAAAGAAGGCCCAATTTGACGTCGCATTTCAGTCGCGTCGAATGTAATTCAAGTCCCTGAAAACTCGCCGAAATCACCCTTAAACCAGCGCAATGCCCACACAAATAGCAACGCAGAACACGTTGCTCTCATGGTGTATTGCAACGTAGTCGAATCAAGTAATACCAGCGAGATTTCTGCGGCTTGAATTACATTCGACGCGACCGAAATGCGACGAATAAGCTGGATCTAAGAAATGTCGATATTTCACCTACTTCTGAGCCGTAAAAAAAACATATGTCAACCGGCGCTTACTCGATACCACGCCTAGTTTGAGATAAACTATTCAAACAGCCCAAAAAACCCCGAACAAAATGGCAACAACAGTAAAAATTCTACAGACTAAACGGTTAATTTTAAGCGAAACAACGAAAGGAATATGGTCGACCGAACTAATGCCTTAGCAGTTTAAAATTTGACGGCGCATAATTAATCGAAAACCGAACGATATGCGAATTCAAATTTATCGAAACATTAATCAAATTAAACCCAAATTTTGAATTAGCTACATCTTAAATTACCTTATATTCTTGAGCGAAAAATCAAGAAAATCAAACCTTCACAACAAAGCCAAGCCGTATACAAGAAAGCTTCACAATACGTTTCGCATTCATAAAACGCGTCCGTCGAAACACTGCAGATCTTCCGCTTAATTTTCTTGTTTACAAGTGGCAGGTAGTTTCTATATTTTGCTGGATATCACGCTGAGACCGGATAATACGGGACGAGAGTAAAACACCTTTAGCAGTTTATTTACACAACGAGACCAATAGGAAAGTATGGTACAAACAGGTGTTCTGCTATGTTATGTGGGTGTGACGAATTTAACCGGTATTGTAAAATAGCCAGAATGTTCATTGCCAAAAATAAAGCCGGTGTCCGCCATTAGCTTGGTTCGACTGTAGTACAAGAGAACGTCGCGATTAATTATGCGACAGTCATCAATGAAATCAGCGAATAAAAAGCTAAAGTTTTTTTTTCTCAACAAGACAGTCCTGTCGAGACGCCATGTTTAATTGAGTGGGGAAAAACGGTATCCGGTCAGTAAAGTCAATGAAGTCGTTTTGCTACAGAACTTACGGCGGACAAATGTTTCGCCGCTACAGAACTAAGTCGTTTCAATTAGCTTGTAACAGGTGAAGAGCCACTATGCGGAAACACTGTTACAGAACTAAAGTCGTTTTACTACAAAACTAAAGTCGTTTTGCTACAGAACTAAAGTCGTTTTGCTACAGAACTAAAGTCGTTTTGCTACAGAACTAAAGGCGTTTTGCTACAGAACTAAAGTCGTTTTGCTACAGAACTAAAGTCGTTTTGCTACAGAACTAAAGTCGTTTTACTACAGAACTAAAGTCGTTTTGCTACAGAACTAAAGTCGTTTTGCTACAGAACTAAAGTCGTTTTGCTACAGAACTAAAGTCGTTTTGCTACAGAACTAAAGTCGTTTTGCTACAGAACTAAAGTCGTTTTACTACAGAACTAAAGTCGTTTTACTACAAAACTAAAGTCGTTTTACTACAGAACTAAAGTCGTTTTACTACAGAACTAAAGTCGTTTTGCTACAGAACTAAAGTCGTTTTACTACAGAACTAAAGTCGTTTGACTACAGAACTAAAGTCGTTTTACTACAGAACTAAAGTCGTTTTACTACAGAACTAAAGTCGTTTTACTACAAAACTAAGTCGTTTTACTACAGAACTAAAGTCGTTTTACTACAAAACTAAAGTCGTTTTACTACAGAACTAAAGTCGTTTTACTACAGAACTAAAGTCGTTTTGCTACAGAACTAAAGTCGTTTTACTACAGAACTAAAGTCGTTTTAATACAGAACTAAAGTTGTTTTACTACAGAACTAAAGTCGTTTTTTACAGACTCTAAAGTAGTTTTACTACAGAACTAAAGTCGTTTTACTACAGAACTAAAGTCGTTTTGTTACAGAACTAAAGTCGATTTTGCTACAGAACTAAAGTCGTTTTACTACAGAACTAAAGTCGTTTTGTTACAGAACTAAAGTCGTTTTGCTACAGAACTAAAGTCGTTTTGCTACAGAACTAAAGTCGTTTTGTTACAGAACTAAAGTCGTTTTACTACAGAACTAAAGTCGTTTTGTTACAGAACTAAAGTCGTTTTACTACAGAACTAAAGTCGTTTTGTTACAGAACTAAAGTCGTTTTACTACAGAACTAAAGTCGTTTTACTACAGAACTAAAGTCGTTTTGCTACAGAACTAAAGTCGTTTTTTCGATACAGAACTAAAGTCGTTTTGCTACAGAACTAAAGTCGTTTTGCTACAGAACTAAAGTCGTTTTACTACAGAACTAAAGTCGTTTTACTACAGAACTAAAGTCGTTTTGCTACAGAACTAAAGTCGTTTTACTACAGAACTAAAGTCGTTTTACTACAGAACTAAAGTCGTTTTGCTACAGAACCAAAGTCGTTTTGCTACAGAACTAAAGTCGTTTTACTACAGAACTAAAGTCGTTTTACTACAGAACTAAAGTCGTTTTGCTACAGAACTAAAGGCGTTTTGCTACAGAACTAAAGTCGTTTTGCTACAGAACTAAAGTCGTTTTATTACAGAACTAAAGTCGTTTTACTACAGAACTAAAGTCGTTTTGCTACAGAACTAAAGTTGTTTTACTACAGAACTAAAGTCGTTTTACTACAAACTTAAGTCGTTTTTACTACAGAACTAAAGTCGTTTTACTACAGAACTAAAGTCGTTTTACTACAGAACTAAAGTCGTTTTGCTACAGAACTAAGTCGTTTGCTACAGAACTGAAGTCGTTTTACTACAGAACTGAAGTCGTTTTACTACAGAACTAAAGTCGTTTTACTACAGAACTAAAGTCGTTTTGCTACAGAACTTAACTCGTTTTGTTGCAGAACTAAAGTCGTTTTACTACAGAACTAAAGTCGTTTTACTACAGAACTAAAGTCGTTTTACTACAGGACTAAAGTCGTTTTACTACAGAACTAAAGTCGTTTTGTTACTGAACTAAAGTCGTTTACTACAGAACTGAAGTCATTTTACTACAGAACTAAAGTCGTTTTACTACAGAACTAAAGTCGTTTTACTACAGAACTAAAGTCGTTTTGCTACAGAACTTAAGTCGTTTTGTCACAGAACTAAAGTCGTTTTTACTACAGAACTAAAGTCGTTTTGCTACAGAACTTAAGTCGTTTTGTTGCAGAACTAAAGTCGTTTTACTACAGAACTAAAGTCGTTTTACTACAGAACTAAAGTCGTTTTACTACAGGACTAAAGTCGTTTTACTACAGAACTAAAGTCGTTTTGTTACTGAACTAAAGTCGTTTTACTACAGAACTGAAGTCGTTTTACTACAGAACTAAAGTCGTTTTGCTACAGAACTAAAGTCGTTTTACTACAGAACTAAAGTCATTTTACTACAGAACTAAAGTCGTTTTACTACAGAACTAAAGACGTTTTGCTACAGAACTAAAGTCGTTTTACTACAGAACTAAAGTCGTTTTACTACAGAACTAAAGTCGTTTTACTACAGAACTAAAGTCGTTTTGCTACAGAACTAAAGTCGTTTTACTACAGAACTAAAGTCGTTTTACTACAGAACTAAAGTCGTTTTGCTACAGAACTAAAGTCGTTTGCTACAGAACTGAAGTCGTTTTCACTATTTGAGTAATATTAAGTTAATTGTTTCTGCAGAACTTAAGAGAGACTTTTTTCCGTGACCGAGTGAAGAGTGGCACATGATGAAAAAAATACCTACCTTCATATTTCGTCCAGAGATACCCTATGGTGAGTCAATAAACGTGGTGCAATTTTTTTTGTTCAAATCTTTTTTTATTTTCTAGAAAATTCGCAAAAACTGTAACGGCCGTCCACGGCCATAAAATGGCCGAAATGATTGCTACGAGTATGAGCACAAGAACTATGCTCCTCAAAAGCGCAAAAGGAAGCAAGCCTTTTTTCAATTTGTATATTTGTTTAGGAGGCATTAACAAATGATTTGAGTCTAATAACAGGATTATTCACTTAATTTTGAATTCCTGGCACGGGTTTGAAAATCGCCAATATTTCATTGTTTAAAAATCCCAGTTTGGAGCAGTTTTTCAAGAAACATTTTTCCTATGCGGTATAACTCAGAATCACTTGAAATTAAGATGTTTGATTAGTGGAAATGTTCTTCTTTCCAAGGATATAAAAATTAGTCTGGGGCTTTTAACTACTGCAAAGAAAAAGCCCGTTAAATTTCGAGGAAACCACAACACCGACTTGTCAACAACCACAAATAATCGAATTACGCTTTCTGTTATCAAAGCCAAAATTCAACCGAAATCCTATCGCTTAGCACTCTACTGGATCAGAAACTCAATATAGTAAGCTTACCTCGTAAAGCCAGTGGTTGAAGATTGGTTTTTTACCCGTACTTTCGTTTCAAATCGCCATCATGGACAGTGTTTACCAAATCACACAATTAGCATTAAACTGTTGCCGAAGGCTCTTCCATGAAACATCGCATTTCTTGGCAGTTCCAACCATATATCAGCTTCCATACAGCTATTTATACAAGAGTCTTCTTTTTCCAATCAAAAACCGTGCGTTTGATCGTTTAAGTGGCAGAAGATCAAAGCTTTTACAGAAGCGAAACTTTGATCATTTGTGTGTCACGCAATGACATGTTGCATTTGCCCGTTACAAAAGGGGCTCGGTTACCAAGTAGTACTTTCCTCGCCACTCTTCGCGCTTCGCACGTCTTTTCGCGACTCTCCTCCACTGGAACTGGCTATATGGTCCTATATATGTTGCGGATTAGCGAATATTTGGTTATTGTTGGAAAAACGTTTTTAAAATCTAGAATGCTAAAAAATATATGAAGTTAATTATTGCGACCCCGACAAATGTGTGCAACAGGAATCATGGAAGCTCAAGAAGTAATGTTGGAGTTTTCGCCAAAAAAAAAATACACGATTTTAAATGTGAAGCCTGTTGTACCGTTGTTCTATTATGGCTCTAGCCGGTACCGCCTAAACGGCTTGTAGGATATAAGGGGGCACCTGATTAACGTTTGAGGACATGATAATTATTTTGAGGATTTTTGTCAGTTTGAAACGGAAGGAAGAAGGTTGAAACTATACAGGATCTTTGATTGAAGGTTCAGCAGGCGCCAAGCAAATCCTTCGTGTACCTTTACGGATTATATATGCTTTTGTTTCTAATAAGAATATAATTCATTTACTCAGATCAATTTGGTAAAGTCAGAAATTAAATTAGTTTAAGGTGGGCAACCTCGTTTCCAGGGAAGGGAAAAGCCTTGGAACGAGGTTGTAAGGTGGGGTTCCTAACAATATAATGACCGTCGAGTCATTCAAAGTTTGCTAAGCAAATGTTAAAGAACGTTGTTTGTTGGTCGGAATTTTGTTCAGAGGCAGAAGTGCATAAATAATCACGAAAGTAGAAAAGTACCCGAGTACTGAAAATGGAGATCAATTGCTCTTTTCAGAGATTAGCTGGGGGACACTGCTCCAAGATAAGCAGTCGGGTTGAAGAACAAGGTGTTGTGATACTCCCTCTGGGTTCATGTGTAAAACACATCTCGACACACAAACAGTCTGTAGGCGTAATGATGTGTAGAGTCCGAAGTCGATTTAATTTTAGCACGAGCATCAATATTTTTCACTACACCTCCTGATATTTCGGACATGACTATCTTGCCCAGCTCATCATTCCCCTTTGGCATTGGATGGAGGAGGGCTCGCAACAGTGTCGTGTTCCAGCAGAATTATCGAGACCTGCCAGGAAGGGAAATCGCGCAGGGCTGACCGCGGCATCGACAAAGCGCTTTCGAGGACAATCCTTCCGTTCGACGCACGACATATTTGTCCCTGTTGGCTCTGATAAGTCTGTGTAATTGTGCTAATTTATTATAGGGGAAGCTTATGAAAAATTTAAATCAGGGTTGTATCTTAATGTCCAGCACAAAGCTCGTATTTAACTAGCCCTTGTACCTACTCGGGCGACGGGTATCAAATCGGACTGAATATATAATCTGATACTTGCGGTCCGATTTTGTACCACGTGGCGTGTTTTCGTCCAACTAGAGTGCGCGGAAATTAATCAGTGGTTATGACTACAAGTGGTAGCGCGTATGTTTTCAGCCTTCTCGGATAAAGACACCACACCGCGGGACTCGTCTGCCCTACTTATAAGTACAACAGGGCTGGTGGCGACGTTACACCCCACTGAGAATGACACGGGAGTGACCCATAAGTTCTTATCCACATAATCCCTTGGTTCACTAATCAATTAACAACTTCTCATGTCAATAAACTGAAAAGTTCATCATTTTATAGTACCGTCTAGTAATATGTTCCCTTCTAAACACGAACGCGCCCTTGTGCGGTTTTAATGTCAGTGAGTGCGCCTATGCCAGCTAGCGCATTTCAACATTCAAGTCCGCTTATGTTATGAACAAGGAAAACGCATCAGTGTGCGAGGTCCCGTCCACACTAATGCGTTTACGTTTGCAAACGCATACTTTTGGATGCGTTTTCGCCTATCTTCGACACTACAACGTTTTCATCGAAAACGCATACATTTGAAAACGCTGTCCAGAGTGGAGACATTTGAAAACGTGTGTGTGGACAGCGAAAACGGAGGCTTTCGTTCAAAACGCTGACGTCATTCGTCTATTTGTCGCATGCGCAGATGACTATTGTAGCGTTTTTGAGCGATGCGTTTTCAAACGAAAACTTTGTAAAATTCTGAAAGGGCCAACTGACAATACGAAGGTACAGGATCCTAGTGGATCTAATGAAAACAACAAAGAAAGGCTGACTGTGCGGTTGGGATAAATGTGATTATATTTTCTAATATTTCGTCAGGCACGACCTGACTTCTTCAGGGAACATTAGCCTTCAGTACACGTGGCTTAGGTTTTTTTCGGTGTGCGCGAAGCGCGACCGCGAGCGCGGAGCACTAGACGGAAAAAATTCCTAAACCACCTGTGGCTGCAGGCTAATTTACATTCACTAGCTGCGTGCTCGCGTAAATTTTAAGACGATGTCAGGCCAGGTATCTTAAGTTCTATCTTAGATCACGTTCGTGAAGTGCACCGACACTGGGACACGATGTCCAAGGAATGACCGTTCGGGTTCTGGCAAGTTTAAGCACGCTGAAAAAAGCTTCCTCTGCGGAAAACCTCACCTCCCCACCACCACGGTGGGACCAGGCGAGGTGAGATCTTGCCCCACGGGAGGGGGGGGGGGGGGGGGGGGGCGAGGAGACAACGGAATGGAGGACAAAGCGCGACTATTGCGTTATAATAGAAGCAACACGCAGTATGCAATTTAGATTCATAATCATTTCAGTAGAGATAAGAACCTTGAACGAATTACCGAACGTAGTAATGCGTCACTGTTGCCTACATCATGGTGTTTAATATAAATTTTACAAGTGCGAATTCCTGAAAAAATAAAAATATTTGTTAACCAATTGATAACCACGAAGTCATCGTTTACATGAGGATGGACTTAGCTACATTTACACAAAGCAATTACTTCCAAAATGGTAGATGAGAAACGTTACAATAACGTATAACTGAGCCGTTTAGGGTACCGGCTACGGCGGCTAGAGCCATAGCAGTAAAACAGGATTCAGATTTAAAATCGCGTAATACAGGACACCTACGGGCCAAAGAAAACAGGCCGTATTGGGGTGGTTGTATTAAAAGGGCTTTTTAAATAAGAAAATGACTGACTGAGCTTTTGTTCGGGCCAAAATAAAGTGGCCGTAATAACGACCTGGCCGCCGCATTAACGGGGTGGCCGTTAGGCTTTTCTCGATTGTGCTAGCACATTTTTTGGCATAATTTGGGAAAACGAGCATATTTTTGGCACTTTTTAAGGAAAAAGCACTGCTAGCATAATCGGCATATTATATAACTTTCAGAGCAAAATACTGAAGCCATGACAAGTTTTATTCCTTATACTGGTGCTTTAAAGCTTTGTTCACTCTATTTTTATAGCGCTAGTAGTCCAGGCACTCCAGGCCAGGCCAAAAAACGTAAAAAACCGCCAAAACCAGGGATACTGGGGTAAGCACCGGAAGTACACTTAATATCGGACCCAGTCCGAAAATCCCCGCTCTCATCAAAATCCAAAATGGCGTCAGCCACGCCGGAAGATAACTTATGCTGTGTTAAGTTCAAGTCAAGAACAGTTCAGGACAAAGAAGTGATCATTTAAAAGTTAGAAACTTGCTTTCGCTAACAATAAAAGTTAAATTTTGAATAATTTTGACCTTTCTAGTGTATTTTGTGAATAGCATAATTTAATAAAAACTAGCATAATTTTTGTAAACCAGCATAATTCGAGCATAATTTAGACAACAAACGAGCACTGCTAGTAGCATAATGTACCAGTTTTACTGGCACAATCGAGAAAAGCCTAGTGGCCGTATGGCGGGGTTCCACTGTAATTGTTTTGTTTTTTGCGAAAACTCTAACATTACTCCCTAAGCTTCCCTGATTCATGTTGCACAACTTTGTCGGTGGTCGCAATAATTAACTTCATATCAGTTTCAGCATTATAGATTTTAAACAGTCTTTTTCCAACATCGCTGGTACAACTTGGTAACCGAGCCTCTAATGTGCGACATGTCATTGCGTGACACACAAATGATCAAAGTTTCGCTTCTGTAAAAGCTTTGATCTTCTGCCACTTAAACGATCAAAACGCACGGTTTTTGATTGGAAAAAGAAGACTCTTGTATAAATAGCTGTATGGAAGCTGATATATGGTTGGAACTGCCAAGAAATGCGATGTTTCATGGAAGAGCCTTCGGCAACAGTTTAATGCTAATTGTGTGATTTGGTAAACACTGTCCATGATGGCGATTTGAAACGAAAGTACGGGTAAAAACCAATCTTCAACCACTGGCTTTACGAGGTAAGCTTACTATATTGAGTTTCTGATCCAGTAGAGTGCTAAGCGATAGGATTTCGGTTGAATTTTGGCTTTGATAACAGAAAGCGTAATTCGATTATTTGTGGTTGTTGACAAGTCGGTGTTGTGGTTTCCTCGAAATTTAACGGGCTTTTTCTTTGCAGTAGTTAAAAGCCCCAGACTAATTTTTATATCCTTGGAAAGAAGAACATTTCCACTAATCAAACATCTTAATTTCAAGTGATTCTGAGTTATACCGCATAGGAAAAATGTTTCTTGAAAAACTGCTCCAAACTGGGATTTTTAAACAATGAAATATTGGCGATTTTCAAACCCGTGCCAGGAATTCAAAATTAAGTGAATAATCCTGTTATTAGACTCAAATCATTTGTTAATGCCTCCTAAACAAATATACAAATTGAAAAAAGGCTTGCTTCCTTTTGCGCTTTTGAGGAGCATAGTTCTTGTGCTCATACTCGTAGCAATCATTTCGGCCATTTTATGGCCGTGGACGGCCGTTACAGTTTTTGCGAATTTTCTAGAAAATAAAAAAAGATTTGAACAAAAAAATTGCACCACGTTTATTGACTCACCATAGGGTATCTCTGGACGAAATATGAAGGTAGTTATTTTTTTCATCATGTGCCACATTTTTCTGATTTCACGCGGTCACCAAAAAAATTCTCTCTTAAGTTGTTTCGCCACAGGGAAATTAAGGTAACCAGGAGGGGGCTCTCCTGGGGGGAGAAGGGGGGGGGGGGCATTTTCCTGGGGAAGCGGTGCACCTTGGAATGGATATTTCTCCAGACCTGGCTCATGTGAGCCAAGCCATATTTATTAATAATAATTATTATTAATAAATATGGTGGCAAGAAAGTGTACCCCTTGCAATTGGTTATCCCACAGTAATTGAGGCTTGGCTCACATAAGTCCCCCTCTCTGTTATAAGCCCCCATCGCTCCTCCCCAGCTTAATAACGCTTTAACAGCATGTTAACATATAGTTGTCTTATTCCTATTAAATCAGCTAGTGCTCACAAAATAGATGTAGGAGAAACAAAGACGGGCTCTAATCACGGGAAGATGAAGGAAAAGCTTGTAGTCAAGAAGGATTGACAGTACGATAATGATGCAAGAATGCATTACAGTGGAACCCTGTTAATACAGCCACCTACAGGCCAAAAAAAAAATGGCCGTAATAACGGGGTGGCCGCAATTGTGGTACAGCGGATATGACATGGAGGCTCCTTGTGTGTACATGTTCAGAGGGATACCAAAGACAATGGAACTCTTATATAGACTTATTGACATTGCAACAGTCTATCTGTGCGAAAGTGTGAATGAGTTGAAAGTGACTCATGCGTTCATTGTGTCAATGATTTGCTAAATTTAATCCATCGCGGATTTAGTAGCCTGCGTGGCAGGTGTATTTAGTGGCCGTAATGTGGGGTGAAATTACAAAGAAAATAGGTGCACAGGGATCACAAAATCTGGCCTTTGGCCGTATTATGAGGTGGCCATATTAAAGGGGTTTTTATACAAGAGATTAAGAGCGATTTCGCCGGGCCAAAAAAAGGTGGCCGTAATAACGAGGTGGCCGTATTAACGGGGTGGCCGTAAGGCAGGGTTCCACTGTATCGAGCAGGACACAAGCTTATACCAGAAGTAAGAAGGTTTCGTTATATCTTTTCCATACATGTATATTTTTACTGTAACTTTAGCTGGGCGGGCTGAAGAATATTAAATTTAACATTATTAGTCGCTGAAGGCAAAGTGAATATTGGTGAAAATTTCCCGAGACAAAGTCAAGGGGAATATTCACTAATATTTTTAATATTTGTGAATAAGGCGAATAATAATTTTGTTTTAGATGTATCAGCATACATATCACAGGGAGAATGTCCAATTTTCCGAGGAAAATATAAGATGAAAATGTTCTGCCATTTTTTGCCCGAGATAAGCGAACCTGCTAATCTAACACGTTGTCAACGCAGTGTAAACAAGTTTGCGTTTAGAACGAAACGCGTTATAATACATTAACTAGCGTTGGAAGGCAAAAAAAAATTGTTTGGACATAATATATCCGACCATAGTTGGGATTTCATTGGGCATTGGCAAATTTTGGTTGGCCATTGTCTGATGACCGACTGTTATTTGCAGCCCTGCAATACTATTTATAATTATCATCGATCACCTGCATGGCATTAGTGACGCTACAAGAATACAGCCACAAATGGCGATCCTGCTGATGCAGTTATATACGGTGGAACCTCTAGTGTAGTTCATTTTACATCATGAAGTTTTTTTTATGGGCTTCCAAGAGTTGTTTTTCTAATCTAGCATAACCTTTCACTGAGTCAGTTGCATTATGATATCTGCATGATATATAAATGTAAGGAATGATATCTACACAATATTATTATTCTTTGACTTAGATTGATATTTTATGAATACGTATACACCAGAGAAAATATACTCTACAATAATTTAGTGTAAGAAAGCGAAGACAAATATTCTAAGTTAAACTTGTTTGGACACGCTTATGATCAGATGATATTAGCACTTTCCTTTGTTGAATATATATTGTTATAAAGCAGAAATGTAAATTAGGTCAGTAAAGGTGATCAGATGCCACCATTATAGCAAAACTGTCACGGCTCTTTGGAAAAAATCCATTGAGATTGTATATCTCCCAAGTTGGTTTCACAAGATTATAAGAAATAGACAAAACTGATGGCAAATTCATGTTTGCTTTAATTATTCTCTATCCACAACCAGCTGTAAATGCAAATCAACACTAACACAATAGCTTCAATGGAGTCAGCCAAGAGCCATTGTAGTCTAGCCCCATGTTCTCCACATTTTAGCATGTCACACAATAACCTAGTTCTGAGATAGCCAGATTAATTGGAGATTGTGGCCTACAGATCGAAGCTGACCCTATGGGAAAATACTGTGATATGGACTACAAGAATTGTAATTGTACGTTATTTTTTAGAAAAAAGTCAGAAAACAAAATAATATTATAATTATTTATTCAATATGTTCTAGTAAGCTGTCATCGATCACCAACCAAGGGAAACTCGTTTTTACGAAAACATTTCAGAAGGTCTTCCTTTCGAAGTAAGTTTTTAGTAATAAGCGCTAGTGTTATAACTTACATCGTAAATTAAATTCTCTATTTATGCCGTAGTATAAAGGATCAATTCTGCTTCGCGCATAATTGTCTTTGAATACCTAAGTACCAATTTTGTAAATGTACAAATCGCGAATTCACCGTGTACCACATGTATGCCGGAAAGATTTCAATTAAAATTCAAAAGCGAAACGAAGCAAGCCGACCAGAAATGACCGAAATAATGGCAAGTCTTGGGCAATTTATGAATGTTTGGAACGTTCACCTTGAATAACCTTCGAAAGAATTGCGTAACACAACCTTCGTTACACGAGTCTCGCGACAGTGTTCGAATCAGACCATTTTGAGGTCAAAGTTTGTTCTTGTACGGCTGAAGTTCTATAGTTGTTTTAAAAATACACCAAAAGGCCACGAAATAGAAATCAGAAAAAACGCATACCAGATCGTAAGCTTTTACACGACAACAACAATAGAATGTCTGTAACTAACATGGTAATGTACATGACATGTTTGTGTACATGAAAAAGTCTGTAAAATTACAAGGTAATGCACGATTTTACAGCAATGAATGTCAAAACTCACCACTTTGCAGCTTGGAACGTATAGAACGTTTCAGCAGAAACGAGTTTACACGGCCTCTGGACAGTTCTGTGCACGGTTTGCAAGCCGAAAGAGAAAGGATCGAGAAATGGAATGGAGTCAAGATAAACTTTGATCGCCGCGCTGTGATTGGCTGATTCACTGTGGTGCGACAGGCTTGCCGGGGGCTCGTCGGGGGCTTGTCAGCGGCTTGTCAGCGGGCGCTTCGCATGGCGCGTTATTCTGAAGGGAAATCGAATGGTTCGCGGGCTTTCACGTTTTGCATAAAACGTAGCTGCTTGGAGCTGAGATTTCCACGTTTTATTGTGCAGAATAGCGTGGATTTTGAAGCTGGTGGGTTTGCTGTTGCATTTGTTTTAAATATGAGCTTGCCGTGCAGCTTGCGAGGTCAAACGAATCCATTGTTATGGCGCAAATGAACGCGCGAATGAACTTTGGAATCCCGGGTTTGGAATGTTGTCCGTGACACGTGTGTCGCAACAATGGTTGTGAAATCGTCTGTGCATGAAACAAATGTTTTTCTGTGCCATTGCAGGTCATAATAGAGAGTAACGCTTTTTTATTTTATTTTTACTTTCAGACTTTGCCCCGGAAAGAATTTAGAAAGTGTTCTTGTTCCCCCATCATGGCCACAGTTGACAGGTGAGCGTAAAAAAATAAAGCATAAGCAGAGAGAAAGAGCCTTACTGTTTTAAAAAGAGTATAAAAAAGAAACTAAACGTCTCATATTTGGGAGGAACAATAATCAATGATGGAAATTTAGAACGCGGTAGTATAGTTTCACTAAAAGAAGCTTTACCCTGCCTTTTACGAGAGACTATAAAATATTGAATTGACACGCTCGATTCTAATTAATAGTTTTTGTTTACACATGATCGCTTCATAATCACTTTATACGGTAATGAAATGCGTGCAATATAATTCAAGATGTCCCGTTGTTTTGTGATTACCGCATAGTAACCACAAAGTACCGGTGCTTGCATTCTCCGTCCTTCAAAAACTATGTCTGTTTTTGTGTGACAGGCTTGTGAACATGGCACCGCACTTTGTGAAAGAGCTGCAAGAATTTTACCATCGAGTGGATTCTGTGAGCGGTGAGTCGAGATCAAACTTGATAATTTCAAAAATTATGTATCCATGCATGCATGCATAATTCTATTATATTCTATTGTTTGAAATTTGTGAACAACATTATTAATGTTGTTCACAAATTTCAAAACAATGAAATTATAGTTGCTACAATTTTAAGTTGTTTACAAATACGCGTTCATTTTCTCCAAAGAGACCTGCAACAAAATTATGAAAAGGAAATACAGTCTGTAATGCACTTATCAGCGGCCATCCTGGGGGTGAACCCGGGGAACCCCCGGAAATTTGCACAAATTATTATGACATAAACAAATTCCCTTACCCAAAAGCAATATTTTTCCACAAAAAGCTACCATTGGCCCTACCCCCGGGGATACATTAGCATGGTATTTTTGTAACAGTTCAAACAGCAACAGATCGAAGAAGCTTAAAACCAAATAGTACACATTTCGAGGAACCTCCCAAATTTTCATTGAGTGGTGATCGGGGCTAATAAAAGGCAAACAAGTCCACGTGTCTATATATCAATATCCGTCGCCATTTTGGAACGTGTTTTTGATTAAGGCACTCCACTCGTCAGCAAGATGGCGGCGGTGTAACAAATCCCGTGGGTCTATCCCCGGGTTAATTTCAGTAAAAATGCAAAAGTGATCTAATCCCCCTATCCCGGACTAAAAATTGTCAACAAAAGTCAACAAATCCCGCACCATGCCCGCGTATGTCCCCTGGTTTTTTTCCACTTGGTATCCTATTCCCCACCCCTGGGCACAAATTAAGAAAGAGATAATTCCCTACCCCAGTTAAGTATTAAGTAGGAATTGAACCAATGCATAAAGAGTGGACTTGTCCCCAGGTCCCAGGACTGGTTGCAGGGTCTTGTAGCAATACTGTGTCCTGAGGACAAGTCTTTTGAACGTACATATGAGTGGACTTGTTACAGGGACTTGTTGTTGAGGAGATAATTCCTCATGAATAGTCCCTTTAATTCAAACCAGTTTGAATAGACAAATTATATTCATATTCTCACAGTTGGAAATGGAAAAACAGTCAACTCTCTCTAAGACGTACACCATCGGGACCGGCACCAACTGTCCGTCTTAGAAAGGTGTCCGGCTTATAGAGAGTTTAGATACAGTAAAACCCCTGAAAAATGGCACGCAAGGACCCACGCCAGGTGTCCGTCTTACAGAGGTGTCCGTTAAGAGAGAGTTGACTGTACATGTAGCTTGCAATTGAAGCTCATGTGGGGGAATCTTTTCAAATGCAAATATGTTTAATGATAGTCCCCGCGTGAGCCTCAATTGCAAGCTAGTTCCAGTTCAACCATGAGAATATAAAATTTGTCTATTCACGGAACAAGCCCGGGGGAAGGGACTCCCATATAAAAGTGATGGGGGTGATCATCAGAAATTTCATGAAAAGAACCCCTAAAAGGTACCAAAATCTCGTTTGGTGGCATGGGTATGGCTCACTAAAGCTGTATAATTTCCGAAATATTGTACATTTCATCAAATGCATGCTACAAGTTTGTCAATATTGACGTTCTTTGAATTGTCAAATACTAAATGTAATAATAATTTGAAAACGATCAAATCCTTCCGAGTTTTTATGACATTTTTCATTTTTGGTCACGTGACACACCAAATATGGGTGTGGTTCGAAACATTTAAAGGGCACGTGAATCAAACAAACGCTACAAACTTTGATGCCTACTGGAGTCCAGGAACCACTGCAAAGTTATGGAAGTTTGGAGATTTCCTTAGCAACAGCCTTGCATGCATGTGGTTCCTTGTAGTTTAGGTTCTCCCCCTTATAATAACAAAATTATTGATTATGATTGGTTATCAACAGCGATCCTATGACACTAACATGTTTTTATAATAAGATATCTTTTGTCCCATTCTCTTCAGATCCAAGAACTTCAAACTGGTTATTTGTGCCCTCCATCTTGTCGCCCATTACTGCAGTAGTTATTTATTTACTGTTAGTATGGCTGCTACCAAAGATCATGAGATCCAGGGAGGCCTTTCAACTTAAAAGCTTGCTAGTGATATACAATGCTGCTGTGACCATATTGAATTTATACATCTGTGTTGAGGTAGGTTACAAATCAATTACAGTTAAAGAGTAATTAATTGTGTCAGTACAATATACAGTCGAACCTCCACTAACGGCCACCTCTCTATAGCGGCCACCTCTCCACAATGGCCAGGATTTTTCGTCCCAATCGTACGTCTATCCATACTTTTTCACTCTTATTGAAACCTCCTTGCAACAGCCACCTCTCTAAACGGCCAGATAATTCTCAGCCTCAGGGTGGCCATTGTAGAGAGGTTCAACTGTAATATTTTTAATGCTGAGCAAAATGTGAATTTTGTGGTCAAAAGTTTAGAGACTATGATCAGTCCCTCTTTCCCATAAATTAGTCCATCGAGTGAGAAGCGAAATAAAGAGAGACAAGGGAAAAAATGGCTGCGCGAAATCTGGGGACGAGAAGCATGGGAATTACGCACCCTTTTTTCTCCTCTTGCTTTACTTTTCTTTTCACTCGACGTACTAAGGGAAAGGGGGACTACTCATAGTCTACAAAAGTTGAACAGAGACAGATCCAGGGGGGAGGGTTGAGGGGGTTGCAACTGCCCTATAGAAAGTTCAAGATGTTGGAAATGCCTTTCTTTGCAATCGATATTATTGTAATTTTCTAGAGGAGTGTGTCCCAAGAGGCCCCCCCCTCCCCCTTCACAACCTGGATCCACCCCTGTTTGATACTGTCAACTTTTTTTTCATGTAAGCAGGGCTAAAAATTAACTCCAGTGCTTGGTGGCCAGTCGGGCCAGTTTCCTTGAATTCTTAGTGGCCCAGGCCAAATTAAAGTGGCCCTTATTTTCCTCAAGTTGATTAAAAAAAACATATTTTCTTGAATAAACGGTTTAATACTGCCGCCTCTTTACAAAGGGAGCAAAACGCGTTATCTTGGACAACAAACCACGGCCTCCCCTGAGTCCAGCTTTTCTGAAATTCCTGTTTTCCTTTTCGTCTTTTTGCTACTTTCTACGGCATCTTCCTTGGTTTTAGGTTTTTTTGGACGGCAGCGGCTCACATCCTTGGAGAAATCTCCACATTCTGTGGGTTTTTACATCAGAATTTCTATGCCAAAACCTGGCGAGAAGTATGTTGACGATAAACATGCGAGACTCAAAAACGTGCCGAACTCTGGGTAAGACTGGAGTCACGTGGCAATAACAAATCAAAATGGCGTCCAGATATATTTGCGGATCGATCTAAATACTTGTGAAACCGTTAAATCGGCTCGTTAAGAACTAAAAATCCAAAGGAAAGGAAAGGAAAGGTAGTCCAATTTAACTACCGGTACATATTTTATTTTTATTTTAACTTCGTACTTTGCAACTTTTCTAAGCTTATATCGTAGTCGCCCTTCGGGCGATCAAACCTCAACTTTTAGTCGCCCTGGTCAGTTTTAAATCGCCACTGGCGACCTGGCGACCGTTAATTTTTAGCCCTGTGTAAGAGGTAGAAAAGAAACAAAACAAAAACATTTAAAAATTATAAAAGCAGACTTTCGTGATCAGATAAAGTTTCATTTTTTTACCCATGTTTTATGTTACTAATTATATGAGTGTGTACATGAAGTCATGTTTTTATTTTGTAGGTTTTGATTGCAACTACTGATGCTGGATATAGTTATTCCTGTCAAAGCTGTCCATAAGTTATGAGCCCAAGGAAATGAGGGTATAGGCAACATTTTCATGTCCAATCCTTAAATTTTACAGAGATCTTTTTAATGCAATACAATTTTAATAAATTATAATTTCGGCTCCTGATGTTTATGTAGCCATGGGGCTTGGAGCAATATTTGCACTATAATATGTACTAAAATGTAGGAGATGTACTGTTTCGCACCTCCACAAAAAAGTAACAAAATTAATAAAAACATTTTATTTAATAATTAACTCTAAAAAAGTTGTTAACGCAGAATTGTTTTTCCTGTTGGCTAACTATCTTGGAAAGGAAGGGGGGCTTAATATTATTTAAAAATCATCGAGGTTTAGAGGGGGCCTTGTTGGAGAAGGAGGCTTAAACGAGAGGAGGGTCTTAAGAGACACACCTTTAACACCTTTATAATTTGCTACTTATATTGTTCATAATTATTTTAATATTCACAGCCTAAATATTTTGAAATTATTAACAAAAGTATTATTTAGTACTCTATGTACCTGAAGGCTTGTGAATTGTATCAACCTATAGATTATCTACAAATGTTACCTTAATTTCATCAGAAACCTATTATATATAATTCACAGCATAATGAACCATGCATTTTTACCATTACTATTAGTTATAAGTTATGCTTCATGTCCTGACTTTTTGCCAGATTGCCTCGGTCCTGTGGTGGTTCTATTTCTCCAAAATTGTGAACTTTTTGACACTGTAAGTAGATCTACTTCTTTTAATAAGCATGCACGATGGCGCATGTATTGATCAGTTTGAAAACATTTTTTAATTAATATTTGCCCCCCTTCAGTGGTCGATCAATCTGGTTTGGGTTAGCTTGTGAGGTATAAAAATTAAAGAAGTCGCTGTCAGCACATGGGTCAAGACTCGTACAGTATATCAAATTTTTATATTGAAATTACAAGAGATTCTGCACGTCTGATTTCCATATAAAAACAGTTTATTATAATTATTTTTTCTTGATTTTTTTCTGATTTTCCAAA